>PVKZ01003820.1:0-112193 GCA_004027375.1 Macroglossus sobrinus
ATTATGGAAAGTCAGGTAAATGGTACTCTCTGATGTCAGGCTACTTTTAAGATAGTATCCTCTCTTTCCTTCCACTCCACACTGCGAACCTCATTTCTTAGTAGTGATTTAACAGTAATAAACGTTAATATTAACCTTTAAGGTATACCAGATACTGTGCTAAAGCTTACATGAAATATCTCATTTAATCCACACTACGTACTTTATCCCTTTTGCAGATTAGACAACTATTAAAGGGTAAATAATTATTTCAAAGTCACACTGCCAGGAGGAGGTCAATCTAAGCAGTTTGGTTCTAGAACCTGTGCGTTGAACCACTGTGCTGAATGTTCTCTGAATTATCTCTACTGGGACCCACACACCATCAGCTGCAGAGCCCCTGTCTTGTCCTCACCTGGCAGGTACCTCACCTCATAAAGCTTCAGGGTGACCAGTCCTGATAAGGGAGTCATCGTCCACCTCGGGAGCCATAGCAACCCCCTAAGTGTTATCATTTCTCAGATCTAAGCAAGAATGTGTCTTTTTTTTTTAATTTTTAAGAAGTTGGGTTGTTTTAAGCTGTGACAGCATTCGTTGGCTCAGTAGGGGGTTACCATTTTGCTTTACGCATTATATTTATAAAACGTGACACCTCTCACTCACTAACCCACAGCATTTTGAGCTGTGTGATCAATTTCCTTGTTTCTTACTTCGTCTTCTAGTATTTTATGTAGTAATTCAGCAGTGGGGAGCGGGGTTTGCCTGCAGTCTTCCTCTACAGCACATTGCATTTGGAAGATACTGTTATAGCATTTGGACTCACAGTTCGTTAACTTCATATGTCATCTTTGGGGCTCCTTCAAGTTTGTAGGTCCACTTAAACATCTTTCCTAAATGTCAGGCCCTGAAATTAGGGGATGCTGTAGAGGGAGGGAGCCTCGTAAGATTTTTTATGTAGTGATTCTCAGGGAGCTCTGGCTCCCATTGTAGGGTCTTGGGTGCCTTCCCAGAGTCTAATAGTTATTTATTGCTTCATAGCAAGTTGTCCCCCAAACTGAACAGGTTAAAACAACAAGTATTTATTAACAGCTTCAGAAAATCAGGAGTCAGGGAGCAGCTTGGTGGGAGTTGTGGCTCTCGATCTCTCATGAGGCTGCAGTGAAGGTGTCTTCTGGGGCTGTGATCATCTGTAAGCTTGGTTGGGGCTGGAGGGTCTGCTTCCAAGGTGACACATTGACATGTAAGAGTAAGTGTCCAGCAGAACAAGGAGAAAAACACAGTCCCTCTTATGACCTACCCTTGGACTTCATCTACCATTGCTTCTGCCAAGTTCTACTGGTCACATGCATCAACTCTGATAGTGTAGGAGAGTTTACACAAGGGCATCACTACCAGCTGGCAGGGATCTTTGGGGACAGCCTCGGAGGCTGGCTACCACACTGTGACCACAGCAAGGGGCCCTATCTCTGGCAGCCTCCTGTCTGTGCCTACCCTGGAACAGGCCTGCCTCGATCTGTTTTATATATGGCACTGTCTTGTAAAATTCACTTTTGAAAATGTGCTGCCAACAGCAACAACAATACATAAAGATGCAACCCTCTCATTTTAAAAGATGACGAAACCAAAGCAGAGAAAAATAAAAGGTCTGTTCTAAATTTTACATAGTTGCCACCCAGATGATGGCCCAGATGATGATGGATTCTGGTGGCTTATCTCCTCATTCCTGTGTCTTCCGCCCTCTTGTAGCTGAAGAGGGAAAAGCCAGCAACATCTGGAAGAGCAGAGAGAACTGGGCAGCTCTGAAGGCCCCCTCCTTTCAGCAGTGGGGGAAGGACTGTCCCAGAGTGGGAGTGAGGGCACAGGAAGGAACCTGACACCTGACTCTTGGGAATATTTAAGGCTCCCAGCCTGGACGGTAGAGCCTTACCATCGGATCAAGTCTCTCATAACAATAGTAATGATTGCTGATTCACATCTACTGCTTACAGGATGCCAGGCTCCACGCCTTTTACATGAATCATCTCATTTAATCAGCGCAGCAACCCTGGAAGTTGACGTGTTTATTATTCCTTTTTTTTATAGATGAGGAAAGTGAGGTTCCAGTGACTGGTATTATATCTTCAGAGATGGGGAGAAGTTTGACAGATGATGCAATGAGCACCAGGGCATCCAAACCCAAGATCACATGACGGGAATAGGAAAGCTTAGTGAGTCATCCAGCTTGATCAGGGCATAAACGCCATGAATGTGGGGCGTTGGTGATGGTGGTGATGGTGCTTAATCGTACCTGCTTTCACTTATTGCGTAAGTATTAGGTGCCAGACACTTCACTTGACATATATGAGTTAGCTCATGAAATCGTCTGTATCATCCTAATTTCATCATTAGGAAAGTTTAGACTTAGCGAGGCCCACATAGCTGAAAAGTGCAGATCCACATTGCAAATCTTTCTTAGCTGTGGTAAAACAAAAGCAGGTAACATAAACTTTACCCCCTTACATCGTTCCTAAGTCTACAGTTCTAGTAATGTTAAATGTATTCACGCTGTTGGGCAGTGCATCTCTAGAGCTTTTTCATCTTGCAAAACTGAATCTATACCCATCACACAGTAACTGTCCCTTTCCCCTTTCCCCCAGTCCTTGGCACGCACCAGTCTACTTCCTGCTTCTACGAATTTGTCTACTTCCGATATCTCTCATAAGTGGGCTCCTACAGCATTTGTCTAGTTGCGACTGCCTTATTTCATTCACTTAGCGTAATGTCCTCAAAGTCCATTCGAGTCGTAGCCTGTGTCAAAATTTCCTTTCTTTTTAAGACTGAGTCACATTCCATCGTATGTGTAGACCACATTTTGTTTCTCCATTCGTCTGACAGTGGACGCTTGGGTTACTTCCACTTCTTGGCTCTTGTGAATAGTACCACTGTGAATATGGGTGTGCAAACATCTCTTAGAGATCTTGCTTTCAGTTCTTTCATATATATATATATATATATATACATATATATATATATATATACACACACACATATAATCTCCGGAAGTGGGATTGCCGGATCACTTGGTAATTCTATTTTTAATTTTTCTAGGAGCCATACTGTTTTCCACAACAATTGCAGCATTTCACACGCCCAGTCACAGTACACAAGGGTTCCCGTTTCTCCACATCCTCACCACGGGTTGTAAATCTCTATACACATGATATTCCTCTTCCTCCACTGAAGGAGGAGTTGACTACCAAATGATCACAGATGATTCTGAGAGGACACATTCTCGCCTGCACTGCTCCCTCCCTGCCCCAGATCACCTCTTGCTTTCTGTGCTATGTGGCTCATGCCCTGAGATGGAGTTTCTCCTGTAGACTGTCTGTGAAGGTGCGTCCATGAGGCCAGCACCTGAGGATGCCATGGGGTTCCTGGAATGGGGCCACCCCAGGAGTCGGGAATGACTTTGGAGACGTTGCTCTCTGCTGCTAGGCAATTCCTGGAGGTGTGACAGCTTATGGCCACCTGTCGACAGTACCGAGGGGCTGGGGCAACACACGGGCAGCATCTCCCAGCATCCACCACCCTTGAGTCATTGCAGTAGCTTTCTGACGATTCTCTCTGCTTCCTTGCTCCCCTGTCCATGCTCCAGCCCCCAACACACCCAGAATCTGTTCTCAACTGACATCCTGAGAGAGTCTTTTTTAAAATATAAGTCAGGTCATTGCCATTTCTGAGCTCTGAGCCGTCCCGTGATTTCTCTCCGCACATGCAGGAGAGAGCAAGTGCTGACAAATGCCCGTGGGTGCTAAGGGTCTGTCTCCTGTGCCCGCTCTGGCCTCACCTCTCTTTCCTCCTCACTGTCTCTTTCCCGCAGCCCAGGTCCCTCCATGTTTCTTAAGCGCATCGGCCCCTTGTATCTCAGGGTTCTGTCTGCTGCCCAGAGCACTCTGCCTGGATCCCTAAAAGGCTCGTTTCCTGTTTACTCCAGATTTTTGCTCCAGTGTCACCTCTCAGTGATGGCTGCCCAGACAACCCCACTTTAAAATCTTAGCCCTACTCACCAGCCAACCACACATAGGTGTCTCTTCTTCCCCGGCTTAATTTTTCTTCCTAGACGTCTCATTATTCAGTATAGTATATATTTAAATTGTGTATATATATATATATATATATATATATATATACACACACACACACACACACATATAAATTTATATATATATAAAATTTATATTAAATTTAACATATTAAATTTTATATATAAAATATTTTTATATAAATTATATATATATTATATATAATTTAATATACATTAAATATATAATTATACATATAATTATATATAATAAAAACATATAACTTTATATATAATAAAAATATATGTTAAATATATATAAGTATAAATATAAATAATATAAATAAAAATAAAAAATATATATATATATCTGTTTTCTGTGACCCTCAACTAGAGTGTTAGCTCCCATGGTGGGGGCAAGGATTTGGGCTCTTTTGCTCACTGCTATACTCCTAGCACCTACAATTGAGCTTGGCACACAGTAGGCGCTTAATTAGAATGGTTGGATGTTTGGTGATGTGTGTCGACATTTTGGACCAGGCCAGCCATCCGGAGCCCCCAGAGGTAGGAGTGTAACACGTGGAAGCCATAGGAGATCAGCATCATGCAGTGTTTGGACAACCCCCCTCCCCCAGATATATGGCTACCAGTTAAACTTCTGTCGACCACCCCAAAATCAGTCTCGCAGTTCATGTGTTTTTCATGAAACACGTGAGTTTCTGACTCTTCAGGTTGTGATAGTCGTAACACAGGCAGATGAATCCTAAGCAGGCCGGGAATATGAAGGATGGAGAATGCCAGATGGTCGTTCATCTCGGGTCCATTGATTGGGCCTGGACCCTGGAGGTCGGTCCCATCCTGTCCTCACATGGGTAGCCCCTGTAGCTCTGCCTGCCCGTTCCTGAGCCCCTGAGGACTTTGGCTTGTGGTAAAGTCAGGAGATGTCTCCTGTTTTCTACAGGGCTGAAATAACTGTGTCTCTTCAGTCGTGGCTCAGTATTTAGAACTAACAGGTAGAATTCGATCAGTTGGTTTCCCAAGAGAATAGAGGCGCCCTAGAGGCTTATAAGGTGATTTTAAATGGCGCATTAGAGACAGGTTTGTTTTTTTTTTTTAATTTTAGTGGTTACATATGCGTTTTTTTGAGGCAGAATAGTGTGCATGTAAAGGCAGGACTGCGAATTCAACCCCTTTGCCACAGACGGGCCAAGCCAGGGGACCTTGTGCAAGGTCCTTTGCTATGTCTCACTTTCTTCATCTTGAATTTTGGAAAACCCTGTGTCTTAGGAAATCTTCGTATTGAATTTCTAAATCCTTCCTTTTATAGAGGAGACACTGAGGATCGGAGGGGTTAGGTAACTTGCCCAAGGTCATCCAGCTGGCCGGAGACAGAGCCGGGGTCGCCATCCAGCTCTCCTGATTCCTCTGACTTTGTTCACGAGCCTATGTTCTCTTCCCTGGGCCTTCTCCTCACCCTGGGCGAGTCATAAATCCCCAGGCCTGGGCGAGAGATGGTAGCCGGAGGGTGGGTGCTACCTTTACTCATCTTATACGAGTGCAGGGGGAAGTGGTGCTCTCCATGGGGAAGGTATTGGAAACAGATTCTGCGATCACCCCTCATCCCCTCTCAACATAATCGCATCTGTTCAGTTTTCAACCAGAGACCCTCCTTCAAGTGCTTTATGCTGTTCTCAGAGTGTGGTCCCTGGACCCACAGCATAAGAATCACCTGGATGCAGGTAGTCCTCAAGCCCCCTCACCAAACTTGCTGAATCAGAAACTCTGGGGGAGGGGCCAGCACTCTTTTAAGAAGCCTTCTTGCGGGAATTCTGGTGCATGATCGAGTTTGAGACCCATGTACCCTGGGTACATCCCCATGATACGGATGAGGGATGTTTGTGTGTCTGGTAAACGTGAATAAGCAGTTTACGAGGTGCACCTTCTTGGGCTCATTTGTCTGATCCTCACAGCAGCCCAATGGGGTGCCCATTTTTATCTCCATTTTACAGATGGGCCAGTCAGGCACAGCGACCTTATGTGACTACTCCAAGGTCACCCAATGACTGAGCTTTGAATTTGCAGCTCCTACCCAGGTCTCTTCACTCTTGTCTTTTTTTTTTTCCCCCCACTAACACATTTCTGCCTCTGTCCCCAGCTGTGGGCTTCTCCCAGCTGTCACATGGCAGCATCTGTCCTCTGGGAGGCCCTGCCTCCGCATCACTACCCCGCCAGTGCCCCCGGCCCAGGAGTCTGCAGCTGCACTCCAGAATCTGGGATGAGCCTGACTTTTCATAGCACATCAGACACTGGCATTCAAGTTGGTTTCCTCCATGATATGAAATGCTTTCTCTGAATTATGCCTCAAAGGGAGCACCAGGCCTTCTGGGTCACTGCCGACGGTGTTACTGGGGCAGCAGGGCTGGGCGGCGTGTTGATTACTTCTGCCAGGGCCATAGCTCACCTGCCATTCCTTACTTTGTTCTGAATTTCTTCTGGGATAATGATGATTTTTTTTTTCCTTCGTGCATATATGAGGATTTTTTTTCTGGCATACTGGAGACTTTAGAAAATACTCTTGCCATGCCTGAATCCTTCCTGCAGGTCCCCAAAGTCAAGGCCACTCAGTGACCCCAGTGGTGTCAGGCGTGAACCCTAGGTCACAGCTATGGCACTCGCCTCACTGTATTTTTGGGTGCAGCTTGCAGAGGCGCTAGCTATGCAGAGCCCCATATTCAGGACTAAAGGGAGTGAACGGGGAGCTTTATGGGCTTCTTTAGAAAAAGCCCTGAGGTCCATGTGTCTGAGAACTTTCTCACACTCCTTAAAATGTATAAATAGAATTTATATTAAATTCTCAAGTTTGACGTATCGGTGCCTCCCTGCCTTGTCTCACTTTAGGGATAAGCACTGTATCTATGAATTCTTCAGAGTCTTTCAGACTTCCCTTTCTGCCTCCAGGACAAATGGGATGCTGAGGAAAGGTCACCAGAATTGGTCTAGTCCTAGCAGGATACAGATGGCATGTTCAGAAGAGGTGGAAAGCTTCTAACACAGGGTCAAAGGCATGAGCAGGGGGAGGGGAGATGAGGAGGGTGCAAAGCTCCCAGAGGAAGTCGTTGAGGCCCCCGGATGGAGAGGGGTGGGAGTTAGGGGCCCTGATGGAACCCAGCAAGAACTGACTGTAGGAGAGAGCGCCTGACAGGAGCCAGGGAATCTGACCTCTCCTTCCTTCCATCCGTGGGATGTTTGCCGGGGTCTCCTGCTGACCAAACTCAGAGAGAAACCAGAAGTAATAGGAGCTTGGTAATTCAGCTTATAAGGACCAGCCTCTCCAGCACAGAGCAAGTTGGAGAGGGATGGAGGGGGAGTCTAGCGGAACAAATAAGAACATCCTCCCATCCATCCATCCAGGCTTCATGGTCAGTAAAGGCAAGCATGACATCTACAAGGTGCAGGGAGGAGGGCTTGATGAATGAGCCAGCGGTCACGGAATCTGACACTCAGATCCTTCCTTTGCTGGGAGGAAGGTTCTAGTAGCTGTGGCCATCTTCAAGCCTCCTCCACACTGAGAAACTTAAAACCCTGGACTTTATAGCTTCCAAATGGAAAGTTATTGTGGTGAGACCATTTCTGCTTTTCAGAAACCATTCATCCTTGTCCCCTGCTCTCCTCACTCCTGTCCTTCACTTCTGCACTCACGAAATTTTGGTTCGCCCTAAACTCTTCAAAGAGCATATTCGTGACACTGATTTTCTGCTCTCCTGGTAGCTCTCCCTGCTGCCACGGCTCCGCATGATGAATTTATTCATGGTGGCAGGTGTATTGGATGAAACGAAAGAGATTGGAAAATTATGTAAAATGTTCGAGAATGCGTGTGCCTGTGCCTCCATTTAATGAGCCCATTTTTAAAAGTCCCTGAACCCTGAAGCCAAGACAAAGTTTGATATTTCGGAGGCCTTGTGTTTTCCAAACGTTTGTGATTCCTGATTCAGCATGCTTTTACCCGTTCTTTTCCCCTTCCTGGTTATGTCTCTCGTGTGCGGGCGTCTTTCCCCATTCATTTCCCGTTCTTTCGTGATTTAAACGGTGACAGTTGCATCACATTACAGCCTTTCATCCTGAGTCTTTTGGAGACATTATCCGGAGACAAGGGACGGTGTTTTCATTTGACAGGTGGAGGAATGAAGACATGCATAAATTAGACCGAGGAAAGAATTGGTAGAATTGGTTCCCTGTGGGATCTGAGCTTCTCCCGACCCTTTTCCTTCTTCCTAGAAAGAGAGTTTCTGACAGCAGCACCTGGACCTCCTGGGCGGGATAATTCTTTGTTGCGGGCTCTGCCCTGTGTATTGTGGGATGTTGAGCAGCATCCCCGCCCTCTACCCACTGGATGCCAGTAGCCCAGAAATGACTCCAGACATTGTCAAAAATATTTCAGGGCATGTGGTAGCGAACTACCCCCCGTTGAGAGCCGCTGCCCCCCAACAGAGTATTTTAAGATCCTGGGTATCAGAGATTGTGAGTTCATTGGTCTGAGGAGGAGCTGGGGCACAGGAGATATTTTAAACATCTTTTGGGTGTCTCTGATGTACTGTCAGGCTTCAGAACCTCTGTTCAGAATCTGAAATTCACCTCTCTGAGCCCGCATTTCCTGGTCTATAATTCTGAAACAATACACACACCGTACCTGTCCCATCATCCTTGAGATCTGATCATCTGTGTAAAGTGGCAAGCACTTAGAGTGGAGTGATTTGCTCAAGAAATATTAGCTCTTAGTATGCCTATCATTCCTGTCTTTCCCTTCATCTTCCTTCTTGATCCCCAAGTATAAGAGGGACCCTATGGCCATGATCCAGGGATGGGAGGTTGCACGAGAGGTGTGGGGATGAACGTGTAAGGGAGCCAAGAGTAGAGCGAGATGATCATTCAGGTGAGCAGCGGCAAAGGTAGGCCTGATAGGGCGAATTGGGGGTCTTCCATGAGGATGAGGAGCAGGTGTAGTGGGTGGGAGTCTCTGAGAATCCTGCAGGCATGGCGAGCCCACCATGATTTGGGGATTTCTGAGAAAATGAGAATCCAGGCAAAGCTAAAGTTCAGTGTTGGGCGCTCAGAGTGGATGGTCAAGGAGGAATGAAGTGTCTTGGACTAGAATGGGTCATGGAAGAGCCTTCGTGGTTGCTGGATGCTTCGGTGGTGATGTCACAGGTGGGATGGAGAAGTAGGCCTGAGAACCGGAGGTCATTGTCCTGAAAGCCTGTGTGGAAGTGACAGGGGTATCAAAATGCAGCAGGAGTGGCTGATGAGAGTAACAGGGAGTCTGGGAGCCGTGCTGGGGGAGGAAGGGCTATAACTCTGCAAATGAAGAGACACCTATCAGGAACCTCCCTTTAATTTAACGGTTCGGAATCAGAGGGAACGTGCTCGTTCTTTGGTGCTCCTGGGACAGAACAAGGCTGGTGCAGAGTCAGGAGGCCAGTTTTGATGCAAGGAAAGCTGTGCTTTAGTAAAAAGGACAACCCCGAGAACTCTCTATTCCTAGAGCTGTTTTGAGAGAGGCTGGATGACGTCCTGCACGAGATGCCCCAGAGCGGTACTTTCTAACCTTCGTCAAGGCGTGGCCCACACTACAGTGACTGTGGTGACTGTATGTGTGCCTCTACGAGGTAAATAGGAAAAGTCGCTGGCCGCAGAGGGCAGCCAGCCCTGCCTCGTAGCCTTGAGAGTGGGAGAGGATGAGTACCTTTATCACCTGTAGTTTATTCGCAGCGCACCAAGGTGCCAGGACACCCTGTTTGGGAAGCTCAGTTCTCAAGGACATTTGTGCTGGGATTGGAATGCTGTTTGCCGAACACCTTATTCTGCTCTTGGAGTTCTCCCCTCACATACTCCCTGACATCCTGCAGGATACGTGTCAGGACCTTTATGTTACAGCAAGTCGCCTGACACTGCCACTTTCCCAAAGGCACCCTGAGTTGAAGGATGGAGCCAGGATGCATCTATTCATGTCTGGGGCCCATGCCCTTGACCACTGAGATACGGTGACACACTAGGTTCCTTTCAAGTCTTCCAGGCTTCAGTCCTTTCAATAATATTCCAGCTGTAGTGCCTTGGTGTTTATTGGTCCCTTCTCTATGCCATCGGGTCGACCCTAGGCTGAGATATCTCGTGAGAACGTTTCGCATCTCTCCGAGGCATCCCTTCTCCATCTGAGAGGCCCGATTGCCAGTCCATCTTTCCGGGGCATATCTCTTCCTTCTCTCTCGTTAACAGCTGTCATCATCTCCCAGCTTGGGGGCAGGGGACTTGCTGTTTGCCTATTTCAGCCAATCTCCATTTCTCTTGTCTTCAAATGTAATTGAAAAGAGCCTTAATGGTTTCCAAATGATGATAGCGCCATAAACCGATTAAAAAGGCCTAAATAAAACTGTCTCGAGTTATTTTCCATAGCTGAAGCTCATGCCCTTTGTTTTCTAATGGTCCCAACAAGAAATAAAGGCACTTTTTTCTTTTCTGTGTGGTTGGAGGCACCAGGAAGGCCCTGTCCCATCTGTCTAACTGCTCGCCCTGTTTTTGTTTTCTTCCCAGACAATCCACGTTGCTATTGTCTGTGCCGGATACAATGCCAGTCGGGATGTTGTCACCTTGGTCAAGTCCGTCCTGTTTCACAGGTAAGCACCGACTATTGTAACTCTACTGACTTGTGCACATGACTGCCTGCTTGTGTGTTTCCATGGGGAAGGGTTAAACAAGAGCACCATTCTCATCAATCATTTGAGCCACCACGAAAATGTCATTTTTGTTGAAACTTTGGGGAGATTATTGTATTAATGTTTAGTATCAGTGATTAGGTGCTATCTTGCGATGTTAAGAATTGCAGCTCTTAATTCTGAAGGGACCTTCAAAGACACGCCAAATTTGATGCTTCAGTTTCTTCATCGGCTACCCTTGCCTGACGTGCATGAGACCTCTCTGTCTACACATCCTTGTTGACTGGTTAGGTGCTAGACGTGAATGAGACCTCTCTGTCTACACATCCTTGTTGACTGGTTAGGTCCCTCCTAAACTTCACATGTTGGAATCCTAACTCTCAGTACCTCAGAATGTGATTGAATTTGGAGACAGAGTCTTTAAAGACGTATTTCAATTAAAATGAGGTCAGTCGAGTGGGCCCTCATCCAGTATGACTGGTGTCCGTGTAAGGAGAGATTAGGACGTAGACTCTCACAGAAGGAAGACCATGTGAAGACACAGAGAGAAGATGGTTGTCCACAAGCCAAGAGAAGAGGCCTCCAAAGAAACCATCTCTGCTGACACCTTGATCTTAGACTTCCAGCCTCCAGAATTCTGAAAAATAAATTTCTGTCGTTTAAGCCACTTAGTCAGTGTTACTTTATATCCAGTCTGTGTTATTCTGTTAGGCAGCCGGAGCCAACTTCTCCAGGTTGCTTACGGTATTCCAGTGTAGCCTGTCTTGCCTCTGTTGTTTTTGACCATTAGAAAGTCCCGCCTTATATGAAACTGAACTTTTCCAGCCTGTAGATGACATCCTTCGGCCCTAGTAGATCCCCCGGAACCAGTCGTACAAAGAATAGGTTGCTCTTCCGCTTAAAAGTGATGCTGCCAGTTCTGAATTATCATTTTCTCCTATTACATTCTGGGCATTCGTTTGCTTCTACTTTTTTGTGGGACTTTCCCTTGTGCCCTCACTATTTGGATTGATATTTTGGCATTGTTAGGGTACATCCAGACTTAAACCTCCAGTTCCAGGCAGTATCCCTTGGCTGTGTTCAAAATTTCTTGCCAAGGGTCTGGTGGATGAAGCTTACCCACAGCTATGCTATGGAGATGTATCAGATGACCATGCCAGGATGCAGAAGATTCTTGGCAGGTGGAACAGTGATGAAAAACTCTAAGTTCAACTGAACAGGGATCAGTGTAAAGTTTCATGCTTGAAACCAACTGTCAGTGGTGTCAACAACGGTGAGAGAAATGGTGGCCACCCAGGACCTGCCAACCCTGGAAGAAATATGGGTTCATCTTTGGTTCAGTCCCCTGACCAGCCCATCTGCCATCAAGGCCTCAAGGTTCTTTCTGGAACATATTTCTTTTGGTTCCACCCTTTCCTCTTCATCCCCTCTGTGACTGACATCATAGTCTCCCCACTGCACCTGTCCTTCCCGCCTCCCTAGGTCCATCCTCTCGAATGCCAGAATGACATTTCAGACAGGCAACTCTGATTTCTTAAACTCTTACCTTGTCTTGTCTTCTCCTTGTCAAGGGGAGAGAATTGAATCTCTTTACCATCTGGGATCTAATGTCCTTTTCAGCAGTGTTTTCTCTCTCCTCCCCTTGCTGATATTTCATGCTCCCACCTGCGTAGAGCCCCCTACCCTCTCCAGGGTGTGCCCTGCCTGTTCTTTGTCTTCATGCTGCTCTATCTGCCCAACCCACTTCTCCCTTTTTTCCTCTTACCTTTCCCAATCTGGCAAACTCGCCTCATCCTTCAAGACTTTGCATAAGCATTATTTCTAATGAGAAGCCTACCTGTACCTGTCAGTCTGGGTTGGGGCTCCCCTTCTACCAGCCCATAATACTCTGTGCTTCTTTCTGTCATTATATTTCTTACATTGTATATCATTTATCTATTCATGTTATATTTTCTGTAGTAGAATGGGGGACTTCTGGAGAGCAGAAACCATGCCTTATTTTTCTGTAGTCCCAGTGTCTTCGTATTTAACAAGTATCACATACTCAATAAATGTTTATTTGTTTAACAAGCGAATCCGGGAGACTTCATTAATAAATAACCTAAAGATATAATTATTCAACCAATTAACTAATATATCTAGCTCAGATCTAGTTCTGTTTCACATTCATGGCCGTTATATTGCTATCGCTGAGTGATTTTTCGGCGGGTCATTTTAATTGTTTAGACTTTAGTTAGTCCTCATATCAATTAGCTTTTTCTGCCAACCAATTCACCCCTTGAAACTTACATGACTAAGAACATCATTTATCAACTTCGCTGTTTGTCCTGAGCTCACGTGGGTGCTTCCTTGGCTGGGCCCTTTGTGTGCCTGCAGTTAGCTAGCGGTTTCGCAAAATCTCAGATTCGCTCCTTTCTTTGGAGTGGGGACAGGGGTTGGGAGAAGCGAGCGACCAGTATTCATAAGACTCTCAGGGACAGCGGCTCTCGGTTCCTCCTCGTGGATCTCAGCCCCTGCAGTTGGCTTGTGATTTCCGTTTCACATCTCAGGAGGAAATGAGGATGCCAAATAAAGACCCGCCATGTGGGCTCTGCCCCCATGTCTTCCGACTTGAGGGAGGTGCCCTCTCCACACCACCGTGGCTCCTGTGCCGTTTCTGAGACTCCTCGTGTATCTGCAGCCTTGGTCTGCTGCTTGAAACCAGGCATTTTGTCAGCTAAGCATTGAATTAGATGAGTGGGTCTCAGTCTTTATGTATTTATTCCTCGTCTCTCATAAAGAAGGCAGGTCCCTCCCCAACTACAACAAAAGCCCACTTTTTAGAGAACAGCATTTGCATGATTAGAGGTAGTCAATTATGCTATTTCTCAATTATGGCAAATTTTAAGGTCATAAAGACTTCAGGTGGTGATGTCGCGTATAAATATTATTGCTGTTGCTTTAGCTGCAAAACAAAAAAATTCCAGTAGTTGTTGAAATTGTAAAAATCCTGTTGAGTGTAAACTTTTACTCTTACAGTAACTGTGCCGCACAAAGATGTTAAATGTAAAAATAGCAGTAGCTTTATTATCAGCTGCTGATGGCGTGGCACACTTTCATGGAGGCATGGGGGTTTGAAAAGAAAGCAGGTTCTTAGTCTGTGTCCCGAAAATTCCGCACCCCACGTCAGAGACTCTTTTGAGACGCTTGATCTTTTGAGACCAAATAACCACTTATGTCCCTCCCATCTGTGAAACTCTACAAATGAGAGGAATTCTGTGACTTGATAGGATGGTGATAATGAGTTGAGATAGCAAGACAATAGGACTTTTGAAAGATTTTCAGCTCTGAAAGTCCAGCTATAAATAGCTTCTTCGCTTCCAAAGCAGTTAGGGGGATTAACAAACACGTGGTTATAAAATACTTCAACAAATGAAGGACCTTCCTAATAGTAATAATATATTAACAGTGGTACAGGATGCTTCTTTTGGCTTTCACTCTGAATTACAGTAATTAGATTTATTTTCCAGACAAGATTCTCAGCAAATTTTTATTTAAGGCTTGCTCTGTTACATGAAACCAATTTCACTTTTGCAGTGAGCTGGGTGACAGTAGGCACACTAAATCTTGAAAGACAGTAAGAGAGTGATATGGGGACTCTGAAAATTGCTATGACCTTTTGGAAAGAAAAGCCATAATGTTATGCCCGAGACTGTGACCCAGTATGATTATGTTAGGGGCTTTGTGGTAAAAGGATCATCCTAACTACAGAAAGGCTTTTATGAAGTATTACTTAAAATCGTAAAAATTCGAATAACACTTCAAAACAGTAATATTAAATTAATGAACATCCTCTTATAGTAAACCCTGCTCTTGGTTTGTTTTTAAAGGGAAGTGACAACAGAATTCAAAAACATATGTGTAACGTCATTCCACTATATAAACACATACACGTGCAAACAGATACACATATACATGGTCTAAATACGGGGGTGAAAGACTAACAGAAAATAATTAAAAATGGAATTTTTGCATGTTGTGATCGATCAGGGTGGTATTGTTTTTTTCCCTGTACATGTATTTTTGGTTATCTCATTATGCAAGTTCCACGGTGAAGAAAAAAGGCAGATGAGAAAATAAATACAAAATATATGCGAACGAAGACTTAACTAGTAGAAAATAGCACAATATGTGTCTTTGTCACCTAGATGGAAAGACGATTAAAGAAGAAACGGGAGAATGCCTGGGACTTCAATCCCAGTTGCAAATAAACTGGGAAACATAGCTGCTTTTCAAGGAAACTGAGCTATCAATGAGCAGAGAAAGAAAATATTTATTTAGTAACTTAAGTGTTTACCCTCCTGGGCAGGAAGGTGGGCCAGCTTGTTAAAATTTAATGTTTGCTTGCCAGGATGATCTACTCACTCTCTCACTCTGACAGCCCTGTTGGCAGGAAGAAGCTGGGTGATTTCCCTCACTTTGCATATCAAGCAGCAGGCTCTTTTTTTTGTGGGGAGAGGGGTAGTTAAGGTCACTTGTATCCCGAAGACCATGGAGGATAAAACAGCATGTTTCTGACCAGTATTTGCCTGTGATTGTCTTATTGCTTATTCAGGCTTATTACAGAAGCAGTTTCCAGATTGTGAAGGGAAGAATCTAGGATTTGAATTAAAAAAAAAAAGAAACAGGACTAGGTTATGATTTGGGTCTTGCCATCTATGAAGTGGGTGACCCAAGCCAAGATGACTATACTTTCTGCAGCTTTGGCTTGGTCCCCAGCCTGTCATAGAACCTTCTTCTGAATATCAAAAGAGATGATCTGTGTGAAATGTGTCTGCATTTTATTTAAGAAACAAGAATGGAGTTCTCTGCATCAGGCTCTGCTCTAAGTGTTTTTTTTTAGATACAAATGCATTTCATGCTCAGGTGCCTTCTTGAGGTGGGTGCTGTTGTTATCCCCATTTTACAGATGATGGAACTGAGGTTGAAGGTCACGTAGAGAGGATGAGCAGGGCGGGGTTTGAACCCAATCAATCCAGCTTCAGAGTCTGAGCTCTGAACCAGAAAAATAAAAGTTCTCATTTTCAGTATCATTATTCTTTTATTTTTAAATCAGTTTAGGGGACCATGCAGACATTGTTATCATTATTGTGAATCTCCATAATCTTCACCCTCAGGTGAAGGTATATGTTTTTGGAGTGCTGAGTGTGAAATAAATGGAGGTTTTCAAGGCCTGGACATGAGTGTTGTAGTAAGACTTAAGAAAATAGCATGGAAGAAAGAACAGAAAAAAAGAAAATGGTAGCCAGCCACATGAGGGGATGAATATGTTAATTAGCTTGATTATGGTGACTATTTCAAAATGTATACATATATAAAAATATCACCTGAAATGTTTGTGAACTACTTAATGTTCATATTAAATAGATATGATTTTTATTCAACAGTTATACCTTACGAAAACTGAATATATATATATATATATATATATATATATATATATATATATATATATATATATGTAGGCAGTTAGTATCTTTGAACAAGTCAGAGAGCTGTGTTCTTTGGTCACGTACGAATATGTGAAACCAAAGACAGCTAATTCCTATAGGTCAGATACTAAGCATCACGTGAGCTATTATATTTTACCTTCATCCCAACCTGGTACAGTAGATGCCATCATCCCAGCAAATGGATGGAGACACTGAGGCTTGGAGAAGTTCAGTAGCTCGTTCAGGGTCACAGGTGAGTAAGTGCCACTCCTGGGATTCTAGCCTTGACGCTGCAAACCCGAGAATCCATGCTGCTTTGTACTACACCAGATGGCTTTTTGATTTTTCTGGAAAGTTGCTCTGCTCTTCTCCCAAGGAGAACTTTTCTAACATGATACCGACTTGTCCTTGAATCTTCCCACATCATCAAGGCCACTCGTCCTCCCTCAAACCAAGAATTCACACTGAAAAAACCTTCCTTCTGGCTGCTGTGTTTTTTCTGTAATGAGTTCTATTAAATCTCTAAGTGTAACAGATTCACTGAGCATTCAAGTTGCTGTCACAGACTCTTTCTGAAATTGCAGTTCCATTCTAAACTTAATAATTAAGGATTATTTCAACTCAGATGTCCCTGTATGTTTTAATACAAACAGACTCTAGATTGCCTTGGAGGGGCTGTGGCACATTCCTGACAAAATAAGAAAGGAAGAGAAGGGCGAAAGCTGAGGTTTAATCATCTTTGCCTCTTTGTATTACCATATTTATTGCATCCCAACCTGGAACAGGGGAGCAGTTAAAGAAAGCAGAGGCAGCCGGAGCATTGCTCATTACAAGCCAAGTCTGCAGGCTCTGCTGAAGACGAGGCATGTACTTGCTTCCTATTCTGTTGTAAAAGCCTGGTCTTGTCTATCAGTAGAACAGGCCTGATGCCTGTGGCAGTGTCTGTGTGTTCAAACCCAGGCCAGCTATGTGGGATCCATTTTATATGTTAGCTCCACGTGGGAGGTTGGACTTTATACCTTGTGAGGCGAACAGAGTATTGTAGGATCATTTTATAGAGAGCACAGGACTTATAGGATGGGATCAGGCTCAGAGACAGGGCAAGAAAGGGTGAATATATTCATGAGATATCACTGAAGATCACATAGGGTGGTAACTGAAATTTATTAAGTCCTTGCTTCCTGCAAGTTGCCATTCTGAGTGCTTCATATACTTTAATTCAATCCAACAATCACTATGAGTTAGGAGCTATTTTTATGAATCCCATTTTATAAGCTCGGAAACTGAGATAGAGATTAAGAAGCTTGCTCACGATCACATCGTTAGTTCGTGATGGAACCAAGATAAGAAGAAACCGGACGGTTTGGCTTCAGAGACCTGGCTTCTGACCACTGGGCTAAGCTGCCGCTAAGGACTTGGAAGTGCCTGGGTGTGTGGGACATGGTCAGGGATGCTCTTGTTTCTGGCTGGTGAGGTGGGGTGAATAGTACACCTCTGACCCACACAAGGAATTCATGAGTATGGATATATGTGGGGAGACAAAAGAAGACAAAATGAGCCTCCACGTAACATGCCAGGCATTGTTCTGGCAGCCAGGGCACACCAGTGAGTGACAGGCCCAAGTCTCTGTGCCCACAGAGCTCACGTTCTTAAGGAGAGACGGATACTAAACAGACATGCCACAAATAATTAGTAACCTGGTATGTTAGGGGGGTTCTTTCTGGGGATGTCTCGGCTCTAAGGGGCCTGTGGGATATGAAAGTAGGACCATTTGATGGCAGTTCAACTTATACAGTAAAACTCAAGGGAAACATTCTAGTTTCCATGGAGACTCCAAGGAAAGTGGTCTGGGCATTGTTTTCGGTGCTTTCCCCATGGTCACTGCGAGATGCAGTAGACAGACTCATGTTCTCGTGATGGTACCCAAGGTGGGGTTTTAGCAGAGCCCCTCCCGGCATCCCAGCCCATGGGAACGAGACCCTGGCCTCTGCGGGTCAGCCTGAGTCAGTGTCAGCAAAATTCCAGGGCCTCAGTGGTCACCTGGCCTGAGGTCCCCACGTGTCCCCTGATGAAGCATTTACATAATCTTCTAATAAGAGGAGCTAATGAGGCACACTGACGCCTCTGATAGTGCAAACACCTCGTTTTGCCCTAAGGATGAGCTAAGTGTCTTTCTGGATTTACTCTCCCATCTGGAGAGATGCTTTAAATAGAAGATCATGGGAGGGGAGAGCCTCATAGGAATGCTTGCAGAGTCCTCCTCCGAGAGCCTGTTCCTCTTCCTCAACACTGTGTGTCTTCTGCACTGTCACCAGATTAACCTCACCAGTTACAAGGTTTGGTCCCCCAAACCTTGTCTGGCTCTTTCTCTTAGAGAATGAAATCCACAGTTCTTAGCAAGCCACACACTCTGGCCCAGCCTGCCCTCAAGACTGTCTCTCTCTTTTCCTTTTTCTCCTCCCTATTCCTTGCATGCAGTAGGTGTCCACTGAGTGTCTTTGTATGATCCATTCAGATGAGACTGTTCCTTCACAGACATGCTGTGTACTTTCCTGCCTCTGTTTTCCCCCCGTCCCTTATGCTATTCTATCCTGCAGAATGCCTTTCCCCATCCTCCCTCTTTTCCCATCCAGTTTAATTGTTACATAGTCCATGGAAACTTCCTAGAATCCAGCCTCACACCCCTGTAGCTTCTGCGCTCCTTACAGAGACATTCTGTACGGTCGTCCAGCTCTAGGGGTGCCCTTCCCTTATTGTCTATATCAGTGTGTTCACATGGCTCTGGGGGCCGTGTGCCATTCCTAAACTTTGTGGTTGTGTGCGGCAGCCCAGCGTTATGGCACACCCATGTTCTGACGCTTGTGTAGTGGCATTATCCTTCTCCATCTCTGCCAGGATAATAGTGGCCTGAGAGAGGACTCTGAGCCCATTCCTTGCCTAAAGCCCTGTTATCCTTATATGTGTTTGCTGCCTGATAGCTCTTTGTTGGATGTTTAATCATTCAACTTTTTTTTTTTTTTGGTCTATAGATGGAAGAACTAATTCAGATACTTTATTTGAAATGTGATGCAAAAGTGTAGATAGGAGAACAGTTTCGTAAATTAATGTTGAGAATAGTCTTCATCCATCGTCATAATCCATTGGGGCTGCTGTAACAAAGATACCACAGACTGGGTGACCTGTAAGCCACGGAAATTTATTTCTCACAGTTCTGGAGGCTGGGAAGCCAAAGATCGTGGCACCGGCATGGTCTGGTTCTTGGGGTGGGGGTGAGGGCTGCTTTCTGGTAGACTGCTGACTTCTGTCTGTGCCCTCACTTGGTGGAAGGGGTGATGGATCTCTGGGGCCTCTGTTACAGGGACACTAATACATTTCAGGAGGACTCTGACCTAATTACCTCCCCCAAACCCCACCTCGTGATGCCATCACCTTAGGGGTCATCTCCAAATGGTGTGGCGAGTCACAAACACATTGAAATACAATTGCAGGAAGCAGATATAAGTAGCTTGATCTGTTTGGGATTATTACTCTGTGTCTAAAATCATGCCATCTCTCCGTTGTGATAAAAATGCAAGTTGACAATTACACAGGCTTACCTTCATTCATCTTTGATTCATAAGACTCTGTAGTGGCTTGTGTGGGAGAGGGGAGGGGGAGGGCTGAACAGACCACCTGTCTTCTCAGTGACTTGGACTAGCTGCCTGTGACTTAGCCTTCAGGATAAGTCGCTGGCCAATCAACAAACACACCGTCCCCCCCTCAGGCCACCCCTCGTCACTCAGGCTGATTGGCGGCTTCTTGTAAGGCTTCCAGGGGAGCTACAGGGAAGGCATGCTCTCGTGCCCTGGGTAGAGATGGTTTAGTGGAGGAATTTGCAGTGTTCAGGCAATGGCCCCGTGGAGAAATGCTGCAGAGCTAATTGCTTCTTCGATTCATTTTTTTCCGTTTATTACTCTCGTGCACCTGTTATGTGTGTATGGCAAGTTGGCCTAATAACTTTCTTCCGGTCTGGGCTCATTCACCCAGCTCCACCTGGCTTTGCCACCGCCACTTTAAACTTGGTACACACTCAGTCCCCAAATCATCTTCCTTGCTTGTGTCTTTCTTCTCAAATCCCCTGTTCTGGAGATATCACCACCAACCCAGGAGTCTCAATGTCACCTTCAGCTTCTTCCTGTCCATTTTCCCCTTATATCTAAGATCTCATCCCCTGAAATCCCTCCAGATCAAGTTCTTCGTTGCTGTTCCTTGGACTGTTTTAAGCAGCTCCTAATTTCATGTCCGCCTCGTCTTAATCTCTTACACGATTCGTCCACCTGTATTCCTCTTATCAGTCTGCTCATCACCACCCATCCCTCCATTCGGTCCATTCGTTAAACTCCTGCTACATTCCAGACACCGGTGATGGGGCCGTCCCCTTGAACATAACCAGCGTGATCCTTGAGTCCCTGGGCTCATAGTCAAGTGGGGATGTAGACAAACAGGCGATTGATTGCTGCCTTAGGGAGGGCCCTGACCCAGTCATGGGTGGTCAGGGAAGGATTCTAGGAGCAGACAATAGCAGACCTCAGAACCGAAGACCGGGGAAGAGGTAATCAAATGATGAACAGGGAAGGTGCAGGGTGGGTGGGCAAGGAGGGAGCTGAGGTAAGACTGTGACCTCTGTCATATGTCTTTAGTCACCATGTTCTCATTACCCAGTTCATAGCAGATTGTATGGACTCAATACGTATTTATCGAATGAGCCAATGCAAGAGGCTTTCTTACAGAGCAAACTGAACATGCAAAGGCCCGGGTAGAGAGAGAGCATGGGGGCTCGTGGGGAAACTAGCAGCGGTCTGTGTGTCTGGGACATAGAACATGGAGAGACTGCACGGGAGGCTGCGAGCTACGAGGCAGGTCGTGTTGCTGCCACACACCAAGGTGATGACGTCCAGACTGTTTAATAGGGCATTCACTGCACTGCTTCCTGTGGACTCCCCTCCTCTCTCTCCTTCTCTGCTCTAACCGTAGGGTCCCTGCTGACCACGTCCTCTCCCCACCCACTCCAGCACAGCCTGTGCATTCTCCTTCTCATTGTGTCCTCGATCGCTTCAGCACTGGTTAATGTCATTTATCCTTTAGGGCATTGTTTCCCCCGACTCTTACACATCCTCTGACCCAAGCAGAATCAGCCCTTTTTTTTTTTTTTTTAACTTTCATAGAACTTTGTGTTCTGTTGTAGTCACCATCACATCATCACATTCTGTCTCATGTTTATAGTATTTAATCGTGGATCGCCTACCTCTCGAAATAAGATGAACTTCTTGAAGTCGGGGGAACCAGGTGGTTCTCATCATTAGATTTCCAAAAGGCATGCACTCATAGGATTATAATTTATGTTGTTATTTTCACTAGCACAATAGTATTCATGATAGTAGTTCTTCTGAACTGAACGAGCTTTGTACTCTCAAGAAGGCATATCTGCTCTTTATGAATAGCCTTTGTCTGTTATTGATACACATTATATACAGCACTTATTATTGTATTTAAATGACATAGTAGCCTGATGAGGTTTTGTTTTTTTGTTTTTTGTGTTTTTTCCCATCATTTTGCAGAACTAAGTGGCAGCAGTGCAGTGGTATATGTGATACGCTCAAGGTCTGCACTAATAAATGACAGACAGCTCAGGGATTAGAACCCATTTCCATTTGAATCTAGAAGCTTTGCTCCTGTGTGATGCTGGTTTGTCCACAGGGATGCTGCCTCAGTAAGAGCTAGTTGACTGAGGTGGAATGAAGAAAAGCTGTAGAAATATTAAAAGTGAGGGTAAACTGATCTTTGGTGGTGGGAGCCCCAGATGACTCCGTCTTGGATGGCTGGTTTTTTGAGGAACAAGCAGAAAAAAGAACTTAGTGCTGTGCTGTGGGCGGAGTGTCTCGCGAGCTCCAGTCCAAAGACTCGTGCTCCTATCGGTGTGCTTCTGCACGAATGCCCGTGTTTCTAGGTGGTAGAAATAAAGGGTTGGTCAAATTTTTAACACATGCTCTACTTAAGAGTTTTGGAAACACAGATGCTTTCCTCACCGCTATGGTGAGTGGCCTGACTTGAGTGTCACCAACGGTGTTGCCCTCTCTGGTCCTGGTTTGTCACCTCTGTGTGATGCCGAGGTGTCGTCTCTGCTTTTCGGCTCCGCCAGCCTCACCAGTAAGCACCGGTTTGGTGACGGGTCTGGTCTGCCTTCATCATGGCTGTCAGAAACGGCCCACACGTCACTGATGGGTAGGAGCGCATTATTGCGGCCGGGATTCTGGAGCCTTCATTCTCCCTCCTGACGCCGCTTCCTCTCGCTTCCCACAGGCGGAACCCTCTGCACTTCCACCTGATCGCCGACTCCATCGCGGAGCAGATCCTGGCGACTCTCTTCCAGACCTGGATGGTGCCGGCCGTGCGCGTAGACTTCTACAATGCGGATGAGCTCAAGGTACGGTCCGGTCCGGGCAGCGGGAAGGGGCCGGGGAGCAGCGCCTTCCTGGGTCCCTCGAGCTGGAAACTTCTCTTGTTTGCGGTTTAGTAGACCTCAGACGTGGCAGAAATCTCAGCTCCCAGCTGGAAATGCCCGGAGTATAACTGAGGTGGTCTGCCATCTGAATCTGACTTTGTTATCGAAAGCGTTAAAGGGACCACTTCTTTAGCATGGAATTTACGACAGTCTGTGCAGTTCTGGCTACCAAGGCTTGATGCAGCGTCTGGAGGCCATTGGCCTGGTATTTGCCTGAAAGACATCTGTGATACTGTGAGCTAGAGACTTTTGTTACCCCATGAGGTGAATGAATACCCCATGAGTCCAATGGACTTAGAAAGAATTCATGTTTTCTCACCAGCAGAAAGGTGATTATGATGCCAAACTCATGAGGTAATTAAGAGGCTCAGATGAGATAATATGTGTGAATGTGTTCTAAAAGGCTATGCTGAATAAATAATGATTGTGTTGGGCCAGAGGATTTTAACCAGAAGAGACCCAGTTGGTCATGTCACTCCCTTGCTTAAAATCCTTCTGTTGGGCCACTTTGCTCGTGTCAGTGTTGAGAGTTACAGTCCGATCGTGAGGTCCTGCAGTGTGGCTCTCGACACTCTTGTCATTCCTGCACATTCACTGTTACTTCTCTCTGAGAAACCACGTGCAGGGGCCTCTGCCCTCTCCCCTGCATTTGGGCATTTGCTCATGCTTTTTGTTCCATCTGAAATGCCCTTTCACGTGTCACAACTCCTACTCGCCCTTCTGAACTCAGCTGCACCGCCACCTCATCTAAGAACCTTTCCTGATTTTTCCAGGAAGGGGGAAGACATTTTCTATTCACTCGTCTGTCTACTGCTTTATTTGAGAACCGTATTAATGAGGAGGGGGTTAGGGGGCACGTGTTCTCCTTTTCTGTGTTTCCGGTGCATAATTGGTACCCTGTAATGCTTGTGGACTTAACAAATTGCTGTTATTAGAGGAACATGTAACTTTACTAAAATATGTGACGCTCTATCTCCAATCACCTTGGGAAGAACTGAACACCTAGGCATGAGGCCGATGCTAGCAAATTGCTTGCTCCAAACCTCGTAAAGCTATTATCTCTCCATTTCAGAGCCATAACATTTTAAATAGATCACAGAGATGCTGGCCAGAGTTTCTGATTTTCCCATATTTCAGGCTCCGAGGTTGATGGAGACGTTCGGAATTTAGCATTTGGGGATTGTCGTGGTAATTTGTGTGCCATTCCAATCTATTCTGAGCTAAAATTGATTAACACTCTTAAAAAGGGAAAAACAAAATTTAGCAAATTGCCGCACTAATTAAGGTGAAAGCAAGCCACTCCGTCTCCCAGGGTCTTAGCGCCAACACTGTGGGGAGACGCAACGGGTGGGGAGGAGCAGCAGCTGGCACAGAAGGATGCTTCTGCCTCCTCCTCCGTCGCGCTCCTTCCTTTTGGCAATCCTGTCTTACGTCTTTCGCAAGCCCGTACCCTCTACTGTTTAAGAAAACACAAAGTGGTAGGAAAAAAACAAAAAACAAAAACAAAACTCATGTTTGTATCCTGGCCCGCCACTACAGAACTGTCTGATTTGGGTTCTGAGCCCTGGCTCCATCAGGTGTCCGATGGGTGGGACAGTGCCAGCTGCCAAGGAAGGGACCCAATGCCCGACGAGGTAGTTCACAGGAAAGCCCGGCAGCGCCTGAAATGTAGCAGGGTCTTGAGAATGTGCCCCTCCCGTTTGCAGCCAAAGCAGCGTAGGATTGAAACGCCCTTGATTGTGTGGCCTGTTACGGAATCCATCCATGGACAGCTGGGAAGCTAAAGGAGCAGGCGCCAAGTGCTGGCATCTCCTGGGGATCCCAGGAGGTCTTGGAGTGAGAAGGGGCAAGACTGTGTTCTGACTCTCTCGTGCCCCCTCTTTAAAGCAGGTGGACCTGCTGCTCATTATTTCACATACTTTATCTGTTTGCATCAAAGGCTCTGTGGCTTAAAAAATAAGAACTTTGAAAAAAATACACTCTGGTGTGTGTTCTAAAGGCTACTGTCTCCAGTTTTCTGTCCTCTAGCCTGATTTCTGCTGACTCCACTGTTGCACGGTCCCAAACACCTGCTTTTTATTTCTCTACCAGTTACATGCCTATCGCCTGCAGTTCTGTACTCCACAAGGCTATTGCTATTAGAATCCAGTAATGGAAGAATATAATTTTTCCATAATTGCTCATAACAGGAGTAATAATGTATACATAATCCTCAAACAAATCCAAAACCATGATGTGTCCACACTCCCCCCAACCCTGAGCCACTCCTGGCACTGCCATCTGTCTACTTAGTTGCTCATCCAGAACCGAGAGTTCGTCTTTGATGGGTCCCTTTCCCTGACCCCACATCGAACCATTCCACACCTGGCCTGTCTCCATCCCTCCAGCTCACATCCTAGTGTAAGTGTTGTGACCTTTCGCCAGCCCAACAGCAGTCTCTTCTGTGCTGCTCTGTTCTCCTCCTTCAAATCTATTCTCCATCAGGAGCGGGAGTCCGCTTTCCCAAGAGCAAATCCTGCCAACACTGTCCCACTTCCTCTGTGTAAAGCCTTCAGTGGTCCTTCACCAAGTTGCATGTTCCTGGAGTGTGGCTCCTTCCAGCTTCATCGCATACGACTGGCACCATCGCTCACTCCCTAGATCTTCATCTTTGCTCTGCCCCTTCCCTCCCCCCAGGGGCCTTGGCCCAGCTCATTCTGTTAACCTCTGTTTCCTCACCTGCCTTCTCCCCATTAATTGCTACTAAATTCCAAGTTCTTTGGCTTAAGCTGCATTTACATGGAATACCTCGTTTTATTGCATCTGGCTTTATTGTGCTTCGTGGATGTTGCGTGTCTTTGTTTGTTTGTTTGTTTAAATCAAAGGCAAGGTCCTCCACCAACACAAGGATTTCAGCTCACTTTACTGTGATGCTCACTTTATGGCAGTGGTCTGAAACCAAACCCGCGGCTACCTCCGAGGAGTGCTGTGGTACGCTGCGTGCCTGGGGAGAACCCCCCTGCCCATCAGGGAGTCTTTGTTATCTGTTCCCACGGGATCATGTGCACTCCTTTAGGAAACACACTGCAGAGTGTAACCTCTCCCACCTTTGTGTGCCGAGCCGGTGAATGTCTGTCTGTCCCTCTCCTATGCGGGAAGCTCCAGCAGGGCTGGCATCATGTCTGTTTTTTGTCACCCTGGTATCCTTACACCTGCTGTGATGAAAATGTTGGCCAAATGAGCAATACACGATCCACTCAGAGCTGATCAAGTTACCAGGAAGGGGTTCCTTTATCACTGGCAGGGCTCCCCACACTCCTGAGGCCTGTCGTGCCAGTGGCCCTGCAGTGGCATAAATAAGGCGGCTTCCTGTGTGTCACCCCACCTAACGTCCCCAGAGCAGACCTGGAACAGACGAGCATCTTTCCACGACAGGTGCTCACGCCATAAAGGTAACACATTAAAGCACCGTCCGTCCATTCGCTGACGTCGGAGGAGGGAGGACAGGAGGGGAGTGGACAGGGGCTGTGTTCTGCAGCTGCTCCCACGAAGCGTGCCAGTTGGTGGCCTCTGCAGACACTCAGGACAGCCTCCCCCAACACGGCTCCGAGAAATCACTTTGTATAGCTGTCAGGAACGGCGTTTCTCGCAAATACTCCTGTGGGCCCTTTCTCGGTGTCACTTAGTGCTGTAGAACGGCATGATGGGGAGAAGGAAATTCGTGACGGATTGGTGCATGATTATAAAGAAAGGCGGGGAGTTCGTGGTGGACCGTGCACGTCCCCTCCGTGATGATCGCTCGGCCCGCGTGTCTCCGTGGCCTGTGATCTGCTCATCGCTTTTCCACGTGTTCTCACGGCTCGTTCATTTCCGGCCTCCACTGCAGACAGACATGCAGCTCCTGCCGTCAGGAGGAGCGGGAAGAAAAGGGGAACGGATTTTTGTAGAGAGCTTTGAATTTGAAGGTGGTCGCCTGCTGTTCCTCGCTTCCCATGCGCCCCGTGCAGGGTGGAGAGGGAAGTTTTATTACCGCCCGTCTCTCGGATAATTGATAAACGGAAGCGCAGAGTGAAAGAGTATTTGCTGAGGATCAGGCTGCTCTTAAATGCCACCACGGCCGATACTTGACTTTTCCCTTTACAAGTGAAAGGGTATGAAATACGGGCGTGTGTCATTCAGTAGACAGGGGTATGGAAAGCGGGGGCGGGGGCATCGGCTCCAGACACCCGGAAATACAGTCGCCCCTCTCGAGTGGCACTTGAACTCACAGTGCCTGTTTTCAGTGACTCTGGGGCCCGTAGCCTTTGGTGTAACGTGTCATTCATGGGAGACTTTACGTTTCGTGTGCTTCTCTCACCAAATGTCCATAGCAGCTCTGTGGAGCAGGTCCTATTATTATCCCCATTATTCAGATAAGGAAACTGAGGATGAAAGAGGCTAAGTAACCCAAAACCCACGTCCACAGCGAGTGCATAGCAGAGCCAGAAGTATCTGACTTCACAATCCATCCTCTTCCTTCTGTATTCCCTTCTCTGTGGCCTGTTTTTTAGCCAAGGTTCTGTAACTGTGTCTGGACGAGGGTCCTCTACGCTTGTGATGCTGTCCTGTGGTTGTTCATGAAGAACAGGTGCGTTAGGTGTGACCCCTCCATTTAAAGCCCCGCTGGGAATGGAGCTCCCTGCCGGGGACAGAAGTGCACCTTCCTAGTGATGCTGCGGAGTTCGGGATGACCCCGTCACTCCCATCCAAGAATCGTTTTCTAAACGAAACAGTCATTAGCCTGGAAAGTTGGCCTTAAATCAGCAATACATACCTTGCCGGCTTTCAGAGGAGTCCCCGCACGGCCTGTCGGCGTTTGATCTGGCCTCCGGTTGGCCCAGAAAGTCACCTCCATGCCACCGCTGGGGCGAGGTTGATCCTGAACTCATGAAGGGAAGTGGCGGGGGCAGGGGCTGTTTCATGATTCTTCCTGTCTAGCTGGGAGCCCTAATTTATCTCCTTTTCTCTTATACCTGATGCCTGCTCGTTACCAGCATCAGAAAGATTATGAAGTGGGATTCAGGACTGTGGTTACGAAAACATAATTTTAGTGGTTGACTCTAAGAACTAGCTTCCTACTCATTCATACTCAGTTGCCTTTATGCTGGTCCCTGTGGAGTATTGCAGAGGCTCTTAAGATAAAGGCAGTCTCAGCACCCTGCTGTCCTCAGGGAGGCAAACTTCTGTTGTTCCTCTCCCTAGGGAAGGTGGGCAGACACTCCTTACCCCCATCTGTTTCCTGGGAAGATACGTTTTATGAATGAAGAACATATTCCGTTAGGAGAGACTGATGTATACCATGAAATCACAGGGTCCGAGGGTTGGAAGGAAGCCCAGGATCGTAGTTTTTTTTGGACAAATAAAACCCAGAAGGATTAACCAAACTGTCCAGGATCTCACAGATGGTTCTTTGCAACATAGTCCTCTTCCCAAAGTTGGGTCTGGGTTTGAAGATTGCCAGGCCTACGGTATTGTTCAAAGGGAACCAAACTTGGCAATGTGGAGCTTTAGGTGCTGTGGTCAGCTATCCCAGGGGCGCTGGAGCAGTTTCAGTTAGATTTGGCTTGTAGAGGAAAGACCGAAGACCTGGAACAGTTCTCATGAAGGACATTATCTGTCTCAAGTGCCCTGCAGAAAAATGAGAAGTAAGGTATGTGCGACTTTCAGAATCATTTCATGCAGTTTTCACTAATAATGTGATAGTGCTGATAGTAACACACAGAGCTTAATTGTCTTTCAAAAGACAATTTATTGGTTAAGAATAAATGCATTAAATGAGATCTTGTAATGGAAAGCACAGCGCTTGGCACACAGTTGGCACTCAACAAATTTTATTAACTTCCTTCCTCTTTCGTAGCTTTGAAGAGGGCCAGGATCAACCTTTTAATAAATCTTCTCTTTTCTAAACCCACCATGTCAAATGACATACGTTCTCTTCCCCTCCAACTAAGAAATAAATATTGACCTTTTATCAGAGGGGATACATTTTGGGTTGTTTTTCTAGAGTAGTTTATGAATTTATGCTCTTGTTCCTTCTTTCTTTTGGGGGTCTCATTATGCAGGAGGGCTAGCTGAGTTTAAATACTGTGTCCACGTCTGGAAAAGTTAGCATTCTCTCATTTTCCTTTGTTTTACTGGCTCCTGGATTATACGTGTGGCTACTGACTATGAAGCCTGGGTTTTTAAGGTCAGCTCTTATATTAGGCTCTTCTCTTTGGGATAGCAAGGGCAGGATCACAGAATGGACGTGGATAGATGAAATGCATTTGAAAACATCTTTCAGTATTTAGAAGACTGGTCTTTGGCTTTTAAATATGAGACACTGAAAATTGTAGATAACCAACAGAAATTATAATCCACATTAGAAAAGAATCTCTCTGTGTCAGTCATACAATTCAATTTATACACCAGCAAATGTTTCTTTATGTAATAGAGTGTCCTAATGAATGAGCCCTGTCCCCTTTGGAGAGTCATAGCATCTTAATTAGGAAGGAACTTGACATTCATCCGGTATCACATTTCACTTGCTTCTATAATATTTCTGTATAAATGGTCATTAATCTTGTGCTTTTGAATAGTTCCAGAGATAAGAGATCATTACCTCCCAAAGGACCTTGTTCCATATTTAGAAACTCTATTAGAAATCTTTGTCTTGTGCTGTACTGAAATCTTCATCTTTTGAGTCTCTCCATTGGTGCTGAGCATTAATGAAGATCGAATCCAAGTGCCTTCATTCATCATTGTCTGTTAACTCAACCTGCCTTCCCCCACGGGTCCGTGAGAACCAGGAGGTCAAGGCCTGTAACTTTTATCTCTGTGCCCAGCTTTCAGGACAAAACCTTCCCAGAAGCGGCCCCCGGCGAGTACATGAGTTCTAAAACTTGGGGCTCCAGAATGAATTGGTCAGGTGTGTGAAGACCTGGCATACCTACAGAGCCCTGTCCTCATTGTCTCCATCCCCTCACGTATATCCCGAATGGCAGTTTGGCATTCCCAGCCTACTTATAGATACTTAAATATATTTTCTGTTCGGATAATCCTTGGTTTCCAAGGTATTACCTTCCTTGAATGTGCTCGCTTTTGTCTCCATCTCAGATATATCTACTAGTCTCTGTAATTCTTCGGAATACAGGGGTTGCTCCAGATCTGCCCAGATGACATGCTCCTCCAGAGGCTCTAATTGGTCAGAGACTTAAACTCATTGAAAGCAATTTATAGTGTCCCTGGACCCATATTTTCCCCGTTTTGAGCATTGATCCCTTCCCATTTTCATTGCTGTGGTCTTCTCATCCGTGGTTCATTCACCCTGATAAAGAAGGAAATGCTTTCACGAACCTCATTATTTCATGGTGTCCTCTCAAGAATTCCATGCTGAGGAGACAGCACTTGTTTTCTTTTGTGGCAAAGGAATTTGCCAAAGGAATTGGGAGAAGGCTGCTAATCAGAGGTAGAAGCGATGCTAAAATCCAGTTCTTCTGGCCTTCGGAGAAGTGTTTGTGCCAGAAATCTCACCCTTCCAGAGCCTGAGTTTAAAAACAACTTTAATGATTCAAGAATATGGTTATAATGATGGATTTGGGGATATAAGTTGGACAAAAAAAAGAAAGGAAGGAAGGAAGGAAGGAAGGAAGGAAGGAAGGAAGGAAGGAAGGAAGGAAGGAAGACAGGAAGACAGGAAGACAGGAAGACAGGAAGACAGGAAGACCAGAGATATTTTATGGGAAGTGAGAAAGTAAGGGAAAAAGTGAACTGGCAATTATCTTGAGATTAGGAAACGGATGCGATTAAAACAGGGGTCTTTGTCCAAACGTTTTGGAAAAGAACAGAAGGCTACATCTGGGGAGTGAAATGTTAGAGCATTGGCATTTTAGATGAGGTACATTTAGGGGCATATTCCTCTTGAATGGAAGTACTGGGTAAAAAGTTAAATTTTAGGGGCTCCAGGCACTTCAGGGCAGAGTGGTGGATGGTCCATTCAAAAGATGATATAGTCCAAGAAAAATGGTCAAGAGCTAAAAAGAATACATGCAGATCAAAAGGGACCTCTATAATCTAGGTTAAATCAGCAATAAGTTGTCTACATCACAGTACACACTAGAAAAATATTTGCATTATAAGGATAAAAAAATCTTTCCAAAGAATAATAATAACTCTCATTATGAAGAATTGATTGTGCCAACATAATAGCTTTACATGCATAATCTTACTTTATCTCCACAGTAAGCATCGAGGTGAGTATAATTATTTTCACCCATTTCCATGTGAGGAAATAGAAGCTTATAAAAAAAGACTTGAAATTACTCAGCATTGTGTAACCAAATTACGAATCCGAGTATTCCAACTCTTGATCAGTGCTGTCCAAAAGAAATACAGTGATGAATCATATGTGTAATTTTATATTTTCTAGTGACCACATTTACAAAAGCAAAATGAAACAAATGTACTTTAATAATATATTTTATTTAATCCTGGATATCCAAATTATAATCATTCGACATGTGATCAGTATTTTTAAAACTACTAATGAGATATTTTACATACTTTTTTTGCACTTAGCTTTTGAAATCTGATGTATGTTTTTCTTGTCTTAATTTGGACAAGCAGTATTCAAGTGCTCAATAGTCACACATGGTTTGTGGCTATGGATGAGGAGTAAAACGCTTTTTAGAGGTACGCTGTAATGCAAGGGCAAGGGGTGGAGAGAAACATACTATCTTTAAAGGATAGAAATTCTACCTCAGCCTTTTCCACTATAATAATAAAGGTCCTAATAAATGTCTGCAGAGTTTTGAGCAAAAAAGACGGAGACCCAAGACTACCAGCCAAGTTCTCTCATATATAAAAACAACCAAAAAGATCACACTCTATGCAAGAGCTCACACCATGTACACCAGTGTATACTTCTTGAAGAAAACATCAACAGTCATTAGCTAGCCATCCATCAAAGGAATCAAAATGAATATTCAAGAATGAAGAGGTCTTGTTCTAAAGAGGCAGGCAGTTTGTAGAAGTTACACTTGATCTGTAAATAATTGTTTTAAGTCAGTTCAGAGCTCAGTGTAGATGCCAGAAGTTGCTCTTGAAAACATATTACAAACAGCCAGCTAATTGCATTTTAAAACAGCCTGGGAAGTGTGGGTTGGATTCTTGTGTTTTGAGGGGTGACTCCAACAAAGAAGTTGTTTTTAACTCGGGTGTTATTTTTAACCCTTCACTCTGATCCCCAGGGGAAAGGGGAAGCTGATTCTTCAAAGTGGTAAAGTTATAAATAGAATTAAAACTAAGTTATTGGAGATGATTATTGCACATGAAACAAAGCCTATAAATTTGGTAGGAAGTAAAGAAGGTAGGAAAGAAAAAAAATGGTGCTGGAATATTAGGGATTCATGTGGGAAACAAGTGAATTTTGATCCTCACTTTATATCATATACAAAGATTAACTTGAAATCAATCTTACATCTAATGCGAAAGCTAAAACTATACAACAGAGGAGAAAATCTTAGAGGCTTTAGGTTAGGCAAAGATTTTTTAAGTAGGATACAAAAAAATACAAACTAAAAAAGAAAAAATAGTGATAAACTGGACTTCATAACTAAACTGATAGTTTTTGTTCTTCCAAAGACATTAATAAGAAAATAAAATGGCAAGCCACAGATTGTGAGAAACTATTTGCAAAAGCACATGTCTGATAAAAGATTTGTATCTGGAATATGTAGAAAACTCTTACAGCAGTAAGAAGACAAATGACCCAATTTAAAATGGCCAACATATTTTAAGAGGCATCTCATCAAGGAAGACATGGGGATAGCCAGTAAATCCCTGAAAAATGCTCATCATCATTAGTCATCAGGGAAAGGCAATTTAAGATCATCATGAGATGCTGCTTCACAAACACTGCAATGGCTCAGATTAAAAGGGCTGACGATGCAAAGTGTGGGTGAACATGTGGAACGGCCAGAACTCTCAGACGTTGCTGATGGAAGTCTAAAATGGTACAACTACTTAGGAAAACAGGTTTTCTTAAAAAGTTGAACATATACTTAAATTATGGTCTGCCATTCCAGTGAGAATGAGCAATGAGAATTCCATAGTTCTACTAGTTATTCATCCAAGAGAAATAAAAACCTGCGCACACAAACATTTGTTTGTGAACGTTCCTAGAACTCAAATGCCCGTCAGCTGGAGATTTGGTAAACAGGAGTGGATATGTTCAGTGCAATGTTAGCAGTGAAAAGGAATGAAATGATACTTGCAGCAGTATGAATGAAACTCAGAAGTCGTGTGCTACGTGAAGTAAAGCCAGGCACAGATGCCAGCATTTATGTGGTTCTATTTACATGAAATTCTCGAAAGCAGGACAGAAGTTACTCGGGGCCAGAGAGTGGTGCGGTGTGGATTGCCCAAAGAGACGAAGGAACTTCGGGGGGTAATTGGGATTGCTTTATAAAATGATGGCTCTGGTGGTTGCACATTCTAAACATTTGTTGAATTGCACTTTGGAAAGGGGTGACTGTAATGCGTGTAAATTTTTCTCAAAGCTGAAAAGTAACACATAAGAATACTATGAAGCAAAACCAGGCATCATTTATTTTAATAAACATAAATGCTTAAAATTTTTCGATTGGACAAAAACCAATGTTTGATTAAATATAGCAATATCTTAACTGCATGCTTACTGTCTTCGAGAATTATAAATTTTAAAGATAAAATTATAAAGTTTAAAGATAAAGTTTGTATTAGGATGTCTCAAACATCTGAAGACAAATATGGTATGTAAATGTTAATTTCAGATATAATAAATACAACAAAATATGCAAATATATAATATGTACACTGTAAATGTAAGAAATATATAATAAATAAATGTAATAAATATATTTAAATAGATAAAATTAGTAATTTTGAATTGGTACCACATACCATATGATATACATAAAAGAATATAATAGCCAATTTATTTTACAAATACAGAGCTTTCAATATATAAAGAAAAAACTGATAGAAATATAGGATAGATTGGGAGAGTTTCAGCCACTAAAAAGGCAAATGTTAATGACAAAGGCATTTTTGAAAATATAATCTATATCAATAGATATTAAGCTTTATATCCATAAAATGGAACAACAGTGGATTTCCAAGTGTTCATGAAAAATTAAATTGAGGGCACAAGAAAACCTCATTAAATTCCAAGCTATAAAAATCATACAGGTCACACTCTTGACCACAATGCAATAAAACTACATATCAGAAACTTTTTAATGGAGATTCGAAATCCTTGGCTATTAGGGGATTGCCAAATGCTTATTTATTCCAAAAGGAAATAAAAACTGAAATTATAGCCTGCTTCGAAAACAGCAAAAGGGGAACATTTCACACTAAAGTTTATGGAATGTGCCCAAAGCTGTCAGTTGGAGATGTCTTAATAGCCTTCAGTGCCTTCATTATTCAAAAATAAAGATGATGATAAATGAATCTCGCATTCCACTGTGTGATTTAAACGAGAACAATGGTGCGGACCTGAGGAAAACAGAAGGGAAATGAAGTTAACAGCACATGTTCATAAAATAAGGGAAAAATCCCAGAAAACTGAAATTTTGAAAGCTGATTCTCTGTACAAGAGAATGGCAGACGTCTGGCAAGTTTAGTGATGAATAATGGAGAAAGTGTTAGTAAGCTAATAATGATAAATAAGATGGCATAAAACGATATGCATAGAAAAGGGTAACAATAACAATAATAAGCAACATTTATTTGTTACTTCTCATGCAGGAGATACAGTCCTAAGCTTCAGTGTGGATTATCTCATTTAATTCTCACAACAACCCTTTAAAATCAGTGCTGTTATGATCCAGCTTTGCAGATGAGGAATCTGAGACTGGACACAACTTGGCCAAAACGTCTTCGTTAGGCGTGGAAAAGGGCATTGAGACCTTCAGCCTGGCTGCGGTCTGCGTTCAACCCCCGCCACTCGGCACTGTGAATCCCATGCTGATTTAGGAAAGCACTGAGGTGCAGTCCTGTGTTTGCCTGAAATAATGTTTGCAGACTGCCACACCTCAGCGATTTGGCAGGTTCGATCCCAGACCATCCCAATAAAGCGAGTCGTAATCTCTCTGCTCGTGGAGGGTCTTGCCTGCAGTTTGTAAAACATGCAACATCTACGAAGCTCAAGAAAATGAGGTGTGCCTGTGTATTACTGCTAATTGCCTGGAGCGCTATCATCCCTAATTATTTTTAATCAAATTCTCCTTTTGAGGTTTGTCACATCTAATAGGTAGCTCGTGTTCAGACCATGCACCACTGCTCGGTACAGCTCAGGATATGAATTCTCAAGATTCTCTTCCTGAAACTGGCCGCCCTTCACCGTCCAGCTAAAGACCGGTGTGTTTCCTGGCTTTCCTCTTCTGTGCAGTTGAGTTTGTCTCTTGACCACCTTTGTGTGGAGAGTAGAGGGTGTGGGGTCCTAACTTTATACAGGTTCTTCTCTCGGACTCCTAATGAAGCCAGGCCATGGGCCCTCTCTCTCCTGCACCCCCAGTGAGAGCAGATGTTCAAGGGCCCCCTTCTTCAGGGCCATACGTGGGTTCAGGAATCACTTAGACTCATTTTCCAATTTTGATTTGCTTATATTGGTAGTTTTGCTTTTATGCCACCTTAAGTTTTATATATAATAAAGTATACAATATATATAATATGCAATGTACGTGTATAATATACATTTTAATATATGCTCTGTATTTTATATACGTATTTAAATATATATTATATACAATATGTTATATGTTGTATACATATCAAATATATGTAATATATAGTATATAATATATAACATCATCTATACAGTATGCTGTATGTTTTGTTGAGAGTGGTTTTGGGTTCTCCAGTTCACACGTTCCCTGAAATAGACATCTTCCCTCATCATCCGTCATTGAGAGTTCAGTTTCAGACTTCAGGAAACTGTTCTGGCCCACCATTCTGTCAGGGTTTGGGTTCTCCTGCAACAGGTTGCCATGCTAGTCTGTGTTTCCTTCTTAACACTTGTTGTGTAGTGATTTGTCAGATATCTCCGACACCTAACATTTGGTTATGAGTCTGGCTCACTCACTTTGGTGTGACGTCCCCATGAACAGACACCTTCTGCTCTTTACCCAACCCCTGTCTCTGTTATTTGCATGGTGCTCACACGTAAGTGACTCCAAATGTTTGAAGAAACCTTGGTAAGGATGCTGTGGCTTTTCCTCCATTCAGCAGGCAAGAGTCCCCAGAACAGTTACTGTTACCTCTGAATGTGAAAAGGGAAGAAGGATTTCTTATATTCTAAGTATAAGGAAGAATTGTCAACTTTAAAAGAAAGAATGGATCATTCAGGAAAAGATATTATTGTGAAGATTGAGCACTTGAGAAAAGATCAAATAAGATATCACCAGATACCAAAAAAAAAATAATAATAATAACTTTTTGATTTATTAAAGACATGGTTTAAAACAGGAACATTAAACAAAATTAGAAGAAAAATATGAAAATTTTCATTTAGGGTTAGAGGAAAATTTGTATACATCCAAGAGAAATGGAAAAATTGTCAAAGAGAAAACTAGTAGATTTAATTAATTGAAATTTCAAAAGGGTAAAATTCTGGATGTCACTAATCAACTAAAACAAAATTAAATGGCAAGTGGCGAATTGGTAAAATCATATCTGAAAGAGATTTAGCATATAACATAAAAAGCACTTACATATCAGTAAGAAAAAATAGACCAATGGAAAAATGGGTAAAGGATAAGAATGAAGTTCAAAGCAAAAGAAAAGCAAATGGTAAAAAAAGAAAAATAGCAGTAGAACAACATGACTAAGTATTCAAAGAAATAGGATAAGATTTTTATATCTAAATAATAAAGTCCTTAAGAACGTATTACCCTCTATTGGCAACTATCCACTGGGAGCTCCTTCATGTAAGTGTTGTAAATGAACATCAGAATAGCCTTTCTGTTAGCCTCCCTGTCAAAGATTGTTTTAAAAATCTTGTATGTATTAAGATTCTTAAAAATATATACAAGCTGTATGATGCTAAAATTTTTTTGCTGAGAAACTAGGGATCAAAGGATTTCATCATGGTATTGTGTTTGTCTGTTACAGTAGCAAAAATTAGACACAATCTAAATTCTAACAGTAGGGAAAAGGTTGACTATGGTACATCCTCACAAACAGACACTTAAAGCTTTGCAAGAGCACTTTTTAAAATAAGGTTTTTATTGATTTAATATAAAAGGTAGCTGTTATTTGAATAAACGGAAATGGAAAGCACTTTCTATGTATATAGTGTAAAAAAAAGATGCAAAACTATTTTCCCCAAATCTAACGGTATCTATATAGTTACATAATTATTTTAAAAAGACGAATGTGTGACAGTAGGTTCCCTCTCGATACAGGAATTCTAGTCTTTTTTCTTTCCTTTTCATTATATTTTACAGAATTTCCATAGTAGTACAGTTTTAAAAAAAATGTTTTTGCTTCTCAAAGAAGGAAGGAAGGAGGAAAGGAAAAAAATAAAAAGTAACCCTAAAGAGATAGGTAACCAGAAGCGACACCTTGCTCTCCCAGCGGGGTGGCAAGCTCTGTGCGCTCCTGGCTGTCAGAGCAGATGGTGTGAATCACGGCTGTCAGGGGTGTTGCCGTTTTTACACGAGGGGCTGCTGGTTGAGAGCTGGTTGGAAAAGCACCCAGGAACTTGGGGCTTTGCGTGTGTTAATAAGCAAGCCCATCTTTTTTTACATAGATCCTATTTGAGGTGTCTTTGTGGGACAGATGAAGGAGCGAAATTGGGGAGGAGAGAGGTCACTGAGGACCCCACGCCCTTTCGTGCAGCCCCAGCAACTGTCCCTGGCATTGTTTGTGTGGTCAGAACAGAACTGGCTCATCTTTTCTTGGACTTAGCACTTTCCACGGTGACGGCTCCCCAAGGAGAAGGTGCTGAAGCGTTTTTAGTTAAAACTAAAGTGTTTGCTTTTGTGCGAGTAACACAAACAAACCCAGTAAAGATGAACAAACTGTTCGTTTTTCACACATAGCAAGAAGCCCAAAGGTTGGCAGTTCCGTGAGAGATGGTAGTCATTTAGGGGGGACCCCTCATGGTCACAGTGATCCTAGCAAATCCAGTGGTCATCTTCTCACAGGACAGTGAAATGGGGGGGCGGCTTTATTCCTCTCTCTCTCTTTCCCCCCTCCCAGCCCTCACTCCCTCTCTCTCTCTCTTCCCTCTCCCACGCCGCTCCCCCAAATCTCCCAGCAGACTTCCCTTCAGATGCCTTGGCCAAGACTGGGTCCCATGCTGGCATCTTGTCTACAGAGGCGACTGGGAGAGTGAGCGTCTGTGTGTGTGTCATGTGTGCGTGTGTCCTGCGTGTGTCTCTGTGCTTGCTGTCCTTACAGAAGACGATTGGAAGAGTGACTCTAGGCAGCCAGCAGACTCATGCTTCCTTTTGTAGGTTTGTCATGAGAAGAAAATGCAGAGATAATTAATATACTCTTTAAGTGTTGCTCTGCCCTCACTTTCCCTTTTTAATCGGTGATGTCTGAGTTAACTAGTTTGGAGTTGGGGTTGGATAACTTCGTTGGGATTTTCCAAGGCCCTTAGTCTGTACCTGGGAAAGTCCCCAGCCCCTCCAAGGTCAAGGTGGATGGACTGGCAAGAGCTTCCATTTTCTCAGCAGCACAGGGAAACTGGCTGGTTGGGAAAACCTGATCCTAACTCTAATTAATAGGCAGCTGAATTCTCCCCTAATTAAGAGGAAGCAACTCAGGTCTGTAGTTGGTAGAAATCAATCAGCAGGTAAGGATTTGCTGACTGCACACTATTCCAGGAAAAACTTGGATGTAAAAAAGCTAATGCCTTCTCCCAGAGTTTAGTGAAAGCTAATGAAGTTGAGAACAGTGCAATATTAATCAGTGACCAGCTGGAGCATCGGGGGATGGCTCCCACAAGAAACGGAACTTGGAGCTGGGCCTCGGGGGCTCGTGTGATTCTAGAAGTGAAGAGGAAAAGTGGGGGGCGGGGTGTGTTCTCCATGCTAGGTACATCGGGAGCAGAGGGTTTGACGAGGAGTGTGGAGAGAGGGCATAGAACGTTTTATCTGGCTCTGTGAATTAATGGCAGGCTTTCGCGCCCCAAAGATGAGAATACCTTTGCCCAACCAGAACGCCTTTGCCTGCTTATTATCTGCTGAGCTTAGCTATAAAACTTAATACCCTTATCATTGCACTTTTTCTGTCAGAAAAGAAAGAAATGCATTTCTTTGATCTGCCTGGCTCTTTCTTCTATTTTTCACTTACGAAGGCTACACCTTTTGACAGTCGTAGAAACTAACAAACCAAATCCCTAAAACTGTTATCAGTCAGGACTGTTTAGGGTGCCCACAGTGGGGGAAAAAATGGATTGTTTTTACCTTCCGGTCTTCAGTATTCATACAGCCAGGATATCCACATTTGAATTAAAAACAAACATTGCATGTCTGCTATGTGCAAAGTATCTTGAAAAGCGCTAGGGGAGTTTCTGAGGTAAAAATAGTGGGTCTACCCCAGCGATGCCCTTTTCGGGGAGAGCCACGCGTACCAGAGTGAGTTACCCACGGCGACCACAAGGCGGAAAGAGGCAAGCTTGGAGGGGGACCTAACTGGCCCGATATTTGGAAAATTGAACTTTGATTTTAACGTGGATTCTGCATATTTTAAAATCAGTGTCCCTGACCAAGGACAGAAAAGGGAGCTGGATGGCATAGGCGTTGTTAAATTCCTCCCTGAGGCTCTGTTTCTCTTGCTTATTAGGGACAGAATGCCAACGATACGCCCCGTGGGTCATTGCTGACATGAACAGAGAATTCTAAGACCTTGGCCTTGAGGTCCTCAGGTCCAGAGACATAGAGACAGTATGGATCCCAGGGGTAGGGATGTCTTGGTAGGTGAGTAGAAAAAAATAAAATAAAATAAATTAAATTTAAAAAAATAAAATAAATTAAATTAAATTAAATTAAATTAAATTTAAAAATAAAATAAAAAATAAAATAAAATAAAAAATAAAATATAAATATAATAAATAAAATAATAAATGTAATAAATAAAATAAATAAATAAATAAAATAAAATTTAAATTAATTAATTAATTGATTAAAATTTAATTTAAATTAATTAATTAAATAAAATAAAATATAAAATAGAATTGCTTCATCTACTCCAAACTTACTGTTTTACACTGTGGCAGTTCCCAAAGAGAAAACACAGAAGTGTTTTTGATTAAAAGGTTCCTTCATAAACTGCCTTCGTCCTCTCCAGAAGTCTACCTCAGAAGGCAGATTAATTGATAGGGTTTGGGACTGTTGGATATGACAGTAGAAGGAGAGAGGAATCAAGTTCAACACCCAGAATTCTGGTACGAGCCGGTGGGTGTGTGGTGATGTCGTCCACATCACCGCGTGGGAGAAACTGAGGAAGGGGCGGGCTTTTGTGGGAAGAGCAAGGGTTCTCTTGTGTTCTCTAGACATCCATCTCGAGATGGTGGGCAGAGAGTATTATAGACGTGACTGGGAGCTGAGCAAAATGGAAAACACTCATATTTAATACGATTTTCACCCGTAAATAATCGTAGATTGCGGGATCAGCAGGTGCACAAGTGTGCTGTTCTCTAGGCAACCAGATTGGAGGTGAGCCCAGGTGGGGCCCAGCCGGCTCCGTGCTGGGCTGTGGTCCAGCAGGGGAAATCCACTCTCCTCTCCTGTTTGTGTAGGGAAGGCATGAAAGAGCTCCTGACTTAGTCGAGTGAGCTTTCAGGGCTCACGTCAGGGGGCCTGAGCGTACGTAGGTGGAGGAATTTTGGAGAATGCTAAGTGACATCAGCTGTCCAGCACCTGGAGCTTGGAACCCCTGGTTCCTTGTGATGAGGCTTACCTACTGTGTCCGTAGGGCCTGTCCTGTCTGAGGGTGTGTAGCAACATGCCTGGTCTCTACCCACTAGATGCCACTGGCACCTTCCCCTCAAGTTGTGACAACCAGAACTATCTCCACGTATTGCCAGAGGCCCCTCAGGATGCCCAACAGCCCCTGGTTGAGAAACAGTGTACCTTAGAAAATGACAAAAATCAGGGTCGACTCCACTGTGTAGGCAAGCCCCAACTGACTGTGATCCATTTGAAGGTGATGGGATGAAAAATTCAAAGCCACTCAGTCCGAACCCAGGATAACGGACTTACTATTCCAAGCCAGGTGTTGCCAGTCCTGGATGTGTCACCTGTGGACCCTACGGTGACACCCGAATATTCACAGCACTCTGACTTCCTTTGGGACACCGAGAGGCCAGATTCTCTGTGTTCCCTAATTGAAACATAGAAAGGAAGCCAGAATTATAACACACAAAGATAACATTGAATAGGAAACTCGGAAACACTTCAAGTTGCACCATGTCATCAGATGGATTTTGGTAAGAGGCACACCTAGGAGTCAAAATGTGGGTTTTCCTGCTGAAGAACAATGGATAGTACTTCACAGTCTGTTAATTCCATCTGCGCCCCGTGATAAAGCCTCAGCGTTCCATGGGGCGTCAGAAGGCCCTGAGCATCACAGGACGAATTTTCTTGAGGATCCGAGGAGCTGAGTTTCAGCCCTGCCATTTGCTAGCTCCGTTATTTTGGACAGTGATGTTTTAAATTCTCACTTTCCTATATGTATAATGGATATAGGAATCCCTTACTTCCTTAATCGAAAGAATTTTTTTCAAGAATCAGGCAAAATAATAGATTCGGAACTGTCGTAAACTAGAAAATGCCATACATGCATGATTGTTATCATCATTCAGATTATCTTTTCAAAAGATGGTTACTTCACAAACTGACCTGTTAAACAGCCTTATAAATATGCAACTCCCTTGGCCGAAATCTCATCTAACTAGGATATTTTCATTGGAACTTAACCACTTAGCCAGGCCGAATTCAAGAGCCCTAGTGGGTTTTAAATCTGCCTCGCTACTGGCTAAATAATAGGTTTGAAAAGAAAATAGCAAGTGATGATCAACATCGTATTCATAGGCATAATAGCATTGCCGAAACTCCCCTTTCTCGTCCCCTATTATTATTAATATGATGTTATTACTTAACATTGGGTACATTGTGTCCCAGAGTGGGCTGGTTGCCTTTACATTATATGTGCATCATACACAAGCTCTGCCCTCCAAGACCAGCCATTATAAAGAAGCGAAGAAACCACCAGTGGTGGCAGATGGGGCAGGGTAGTAGCGTTTTGAGCACGCTCACTGTGATCAGCCCTTTATTCTACTTGTCACGTAATGAAACGCTCCCGACTTCTAGATTCAGCATTAACGAGCAGCTCACGAGTGCAGGATTTGTCAGGTACCCTGTGAGGTGCTTCCACAGACATCAGCTCATCTTTGGTCTCCCAAAACGGGTCGGTGGCTTTGTGTCTCCTTTTCAGATGCAGAATCTGCAAAGGGACTTGATCAGACACCAACTTGTGTTTTCAAGCTCTGAGTCCCGTGCTCATTACATTATCTTCTGTATGTTGCTTCCACGTCAGCAATGCTTAAAAAAATCCCCACACCAGGAAATTTAAAACGAAAATCGACTGTATCCATAGGAACTTGAGCAGACAAGGAAAGAGAAGGAAAGTTGCAGAGCAATGTCGTTAATTTCGGTCTTGATTTTTTTTTCCCAGCTAGAAGTTAGAATTGATTGGTTTGTTCCTCTCCCCAACTGTTGTGTTCCTCAGGCTTGATTGCACACACGAATCACTTGATACGCTTTCTGTAACAGGAAACAACACCCAAAAAACAATGCTAGCGCCCACCCTTGATCGTCCATTAGCTTAACTTGTCATCTTTTTCTTCTTCCTTTGTAAACTTCATTTCTGACGGAGGTAACATGGGTTGATAACATTGTATAAGTTTTAGGTGTGTAGCATAAAGCAGCATCTGTCTGCACTGCATCGTGCTCACCACCAAAAGTCCCGTTTCTGTAACGAGACCCTCGACCCATTTCACCCCCTTCCACTCCCATTCCCTTCTGGTAACCTCTGTGAGTTCGTCTTGTTTGTTCATTTGTTTTGGGATCATTTTTATATTCCACATATGAGTGAAATCATATGGTATTTGTCTCTTTCCGGTTTACTAAGCGTAATTCCCTCGAGGTCCATCCACGTGGCACAAATGGTGGGATTTTACTTTTCTTCTTCTGTTTTCTCTGGCTGTGTAGTATTCCACTGTGCGTGCGTGTGTGTGTGTGTGATTCTACTTTTTCCATTCATCTATCGATGGATACTCAGGTTGTTTCCAGATCTTAGCTATTGCAATGAACATAGCCGCAGATATCTTTTCAAATTCGTGTTTTCATATTCTTCAGATAAATACCCAGACGTGGGATTGCTGGATCACTTGGTAATTCTACTCTTAATTTTTTGAGGAACCTCCATACTGTTTTTCATAGTGGTTGTAACTTGTGATCATTATCAAACCAGAACTGGCAGCAGTGCCAAGCCTCAGCACTGGGCATCCATAGTTACTTTTTCTGGAGTGGGCTCATTAGTGGGCCCAGGTGATTCTAACACGCAGCCAGCGCTGGACCTTAGCTCCAGCCTGGAGGGGACACCCAGACTGTATGTAGTTGGCCTTTGCTTTGGGCCCTCAACAGCATTGCTCATAAAAAATTTCAGCGTCAGGCCAAGCTTTTCCCTGGCACACTCTTAAGGTACTGAGGAACAGAAATTAAGAATTCATTCTCACAATCTTGTTGGATCTAGACTTATCTTTCAAGCTTCCCTTTACGCTTTTTATTTTGTGTTATTAACAGCTTTCAGAGTAGAACGTTGCTGGCCACTTTTTCTCCTATAAATGTTGGAGAAACGTTTGTACCCAGAAGACACGTGACTCTTTCCTGGTTGCGTTGACGCTCACTGTGTTGGAGTGTTCATTTGTGCTAAAAATATGCGCTTGATATGATAGTCACCTTACTTTCCCCGATTTTACTGCCTGTTTCCAGGTGCGATTGGTTGCTCAGTTTCAAGAATTCCAGTAAGACTCCGTATAGCTCTTACTGCCTAATGATCATTTAAATATCTTATTTGAGCCCATTTCCAAAATAATTAAGATTTTTCGAATGAAGCAAATCTGATTTTCAGTCCCACTTTCTATAATTCTTTAAGATTGGGCCATTTTCTTGATGTCTGCCTTGTAGGGTTATTATGTGACTTAAAGGTTAATATTTGTACATTTCTTGTTGTGTCTGTTACAAAGTGAGCATTCAACAAATGTGATATTGTTATTAATATAATTATACTCTTTCTCTTTTAACTGGTCTCCTAAGAAACAGAAACATTTCACATTTGCTGCTGTTCCCTTAGCATCTAGTTCAGAGTTTGGCACACGCAGTGAATGTTTAGATAATTGAATCACTTTTAGAATTAGGTGATTTTTATTTTGAGAGGGAATTTAGAGTGTTAGGAATTCCTTTGATCAGTAACCAAATCCCCAAGTGGAAGTAAAGGCTTACTGGAATTATCTTGTACCATTCACCATCTTCCATACAGTACTAAGAGTGACATTCTTTTCCTGTCTGCGTTCTCGTGCATGATGAATTCTAAATCTAGACAAGTTAGACAGCTATCCTCAACACCTGGTTTCCTTGACAACCCTTCATATAAATAGTAAGGCCTGTTACGGGGAAGAGGGGGCGTGAATGTCAATAAAACCACAGTGTAAGTCATCTGAAACAAGGCGTCAAGGTTAAAATATTTGAAATTGCAATTAAGGCCTTTGCTTAATGTTTGTTAGGTATATTACAAGAGCTAAGTAAAACCATCATCTTTTCAGGGTGACCAGTGAAGAGGGTCATTTTGGCCGTTAGCCATCAGGAAAAATTAATTCTGACTGTCATTGGCAAGGTTTTCCTCTGGATCTCTTTACTCCACCAGGAGAGTGTCACCTTCCATGTTTTGTGAAAGAAAACAGGTTCTAAACCAACCAGAAATTAATTAAGTGGCACCTTGGGTTCATCCTCCTTAACCCTCTTTATCTGCTTTGGAGGAGGATGCCCTTTAGATGTCCCCAGCAAAGGAGGCGAGGGAGGTGCAAAAGATGGAACGGGGGTGAGGGGGCGAGAATGGGCAGAGCGCTCCCCACATCTCCAGGATGGCCTGAGAACAGAGGACTGTCGTGTTTTCTGATTGAACTGCCTTTTGATTAAATTCCGGAAGATGGGAAGAACTGCTAGATTCAACAGATGCTGATAACTAGTTTCAGTTTTTGGTTTGTTTGTGTGTATTTTTGCACACTTCTCCGTTTTGTGGCTGGTTTGGTGTCGTATAATCCTACAGAGTAAAGTTTCTTAACTTCTTAAAAAATGTATTATCATCCTACCTCCAGGAGCTTTTCTGATATATATTTTTTCTAATAGTACTTTCTAATAGTACCCCCCAACATTTTAATAACAAATATATAGTAATATTCAAGATTTTTTGCTCTCACTGGAAGCAGTTTTTGCTCTTTTACGAATGCATGCTGAAGAGAAAATTTATAGTAACAGAGAAATAATACTTTTATTTTTTTTTTCCATGCATTTACTAGAAAAATGACTGTCTTAATTCTTGGCACTTTGAGCGGGAGTTCAGTGTGTGTGTGTGTGTGCACCTGTTACTTTTAGCTGCTTAAGCTGGGTTCCCCTAACTCCGAGTCCCCTAGGTCACGGTCTTGCCCCTAGGTCACCCATAATATCTCTCTGGGCACTCATAGGAAGACAGCAGAGAAATACATTATGTTACATGCATTGATAAAATATCACTCATCTAACTTAGAACTAGAACAGTATCACCAAAGCCACCTGCCTGTCTTTCCCATCATCTCACCCCTTCCAATCCCCATCAGGAGGGACCATTATCTTGAATGCTGTAATAATGCTATTTGAAATTATTTGTCTTTATATCTTCCTCAAACTGTACTATCATTCTCTCAAAGTAGTCATCTGGTGTGTGAATGAGTGAACAAATGATAAATGAAGCAGGTTCACTAATATATCTCCATCACAAGGAAAAGTTCTCAGCAAGCATTGTTTATGTACATACACGATTCCACTTTTCCAAAACGCTTCATCGGGTGCCTTCTCTGTGTCAGACACGGAGCTAAGTACACATACACACATACCGCGCTCTGTTCTAAGAAGAATCACAGCTTCTAAAAATATTAGGTCCCGGGTAAGTAGGAGCTAATGCAATTTTCTCCTCAGTGCATTGAAAAATCTATTAAGAAGGCAGCTATAATTTAGGAAATTTAACCACTGTTAACAGTCCAGTTCGCAAATCAGAACTCCCAGTGCTGTGAAATGCTTCATTTCATACGAGATAGCACGGAGGGATATTCAGGCAATCCGTAAATGCTCCAGTGACCGATCCCCCCAAGCTTCACACAGCTAAAAAGAGGAGGCTTCTTGCCAGGCACGAGGGAGGGACGGGGTTTTGTTGCCACTGATGAGAGGAGGAATGTGTCTGCAGATACCTGATCACATGCCTCAGGGTTCACTGCACCTTTGTCATCATCCTGGAATTAATGTTGTTTGTGGAAGACGGTTTCTCGGTAGGTTTCTGAATAATGAGCCTTTCAAGTGGAAGCCAGCTAACTTATTTTAGGCAGGGTTTGTACGTTCGTTGCTGCTTGGTGTAGGTCACTATCACCCGAAAAGATCAGCTCAGGGACCCTTACAAGGTGTCCTTCCAGGTTTCCATTATGGGAAGATGTGAAATATGTAAGTCAGCTCTCCTGTGGATACTGGCTCCTTAGAATTTCAGAGTAGCTGACCTAGAGCTGCTTTTTTTTTTTTTTTTTTTTTTGAAATGGGATTTCCGAGTTTAAAAAGAAGGACAGCCAGGAAAATTTTCTTGGCTTCATAGTTATAAACCGCCCATCAGGTATCGGGTTATCTGAAATACTCTTGATCTTCCTTCAGCACTCTTTTTTATTAACTTTAAGAAAGGTCTTTCCATTTGTATCCAATCACGTCAAGTTCAGGGGAACACTTAAGTGTGGGGCCATCTCGTGTTGTTTCTGAACAGAAAGCTTGTTGGTGATGCAGTGACCTGTGAGTGCTTTCTGTATGTCCTAATTTGTTGCTTCTTCGAGTGCAGTCTGGGGACACCTCCCTTGGAGTCACCTGGGGTGCTGATTAACAATACAGATTTCTGGGCCCGCCCCACACCCGAGGAGTCAGCACCTCGGGATGGGAGCCCGGGTGTCTGTATTTTCTGCAGATACTCTCCAAGGTTCCGATGCCTCTCAGTGCCTTCCATCCATCTTTTCTCTTCACGGGTCACTAGAGTGTATTCCAAAACTCAGACTATGTCTGTTTGCTAATGAACACCTGTTTCTTTCCACTCTGTTTAGGATACTGTGCGGTGCTCTTTAGTGTGGCATCCCACAGTGTCCACCGTTTGACCTTCTCCTGCCTTCCATACTCTCCTCCATCACTTCCGACTCTAAGCTATACCTAAGTGTAATCAGACTGTAGTTATTTTTATTTCTCTCTCTCTCTCTCTCTCTCTCTCTCGCTCCCTCTCTCACTCTCTCTCTCTCTCGCTCACACACACACACACACACACACACACACACACACGGCTGCTTATTTATATCGCTGTTTCTTAAATGATGCTAATACCTCCCCTGTCCTTTGGGTAGTTGAGAAACTCAGTTTTCAACACCAAATGTAAGGCTCGTCCCTGCCAGATGTCTGTCTCTCAGTGATGGCTCTCCCTCCCTTCCTAACCCTGCCTTTGGATCACAATCCAGTTCATGCAGTCTGTGTGTACAGATGTGGCGGCTAGTTTCCAGCACGGCCCCCAGGACTCCCCATCCCCCAAGCACTCACACCCTTGTCCAGTGCCTTCCTACCTTGCCCTGTATGACCAATAAGACGTTGAGGAAGTGGTGCCATGTGACTTCCGAGGCCAACGCATAAAAGACATCCCAGCTTCCGTCCTGCTCTCTCTCGGGTCATTCCCTCTGGAAGAAGTCGCTGCTGTCTTGTAAAGACATTTAAGCAGCCCTGTCGAGGTGGTTCACGTGGCTAGGAACTGAAGCTTCCTGACAGCCAGCCATCAACTGCCAGGCGTGTAGAGTGAGCCTCTCAGAGGCACATCCCAAGCAAGCAGAGGTCTGAACGCTCAACTGATGTTTTGACTGCCAGCTCACGAGAAATTCCGGAAACCGTGTGAGATGATAAATAATCTGTGCCATTTTAAGCTGCCATGTTTGGAGGTCACTCGTCATGCGGCAATGGGTAATAAGCATCCACTGGACCACAGACTCCCCGAGAGCGCCAGCCATGTTTTATTATTCATCATGGACTCCGGTCCCTAGCTCCTCTCCAGCGCCTGGCCCATATGGAGCGTTCCACAAATGCTTATTTAAACGATCCCCACTGAGCTAAACTGGAGTGTGTCTTTGCTGGCAAGGGTAAATACAGATGCAGATGCTTTATCTAACTGATACCCATCGCATCTTTTCTGTTGCTGTAAATGTCATGAGAAGTAGCATTAATGATTCACAGTAGCCAGTGCTTACATGTAGCACCAGAATTGTCACAGCCTATGGCATTATGTGCCCTAAGTAGGCCCAGTTTGCAGATGAAAAGGACTAAAGTACGTAGAGTTTAGTCACCCAGAGTGACCCAGCCTAGTCAGAGGTGGAACCAGGATTTGAATCCAGGTGGACTCCAGGCCACGTGATGCTGTTAACTAATTTAAAAGCTAATATTGAACCCTTACCATGTGGCGAGCACTGTGCCAATTACCTTGGTCGTCCTCCTGCCTCTTTTAATGCTTTTCCAAACATCATGCAGTATGTATTATTTTCTCGATTTCATGGGTGAGGAGATTGAGGTTCAGGTTGATGAGCTGGCCAGCTCAGCGGTGGTGGAACCCCGCCAGTCAGAGTCCCAAGCTTGGGCTCCTTCTATGCTCCCCACTCTGTGATCCCCTTTTGTCATCCCCCCTTCATGCGCTCTCCCAGAATCCCCCCCCATTCTGAGCTCCTCACCCTCCATTTCTCAACAAATGCATGCTGAACACACACGTCGGTTGCCAAGACGACCACTCAGAAACAACATGAGAAGCAGATGACTTTTCATACCTTCTGCAGCTAGGATGATTTCTTTTTTTTTTTTAATTTTTAAAAATGTGTCAAGGTGATTTGCCATCAATAGGGAAAAAAAAATGTTGACATGGGTAAGGAAACTAATTCGGACGATAAATATTTCCACGATAACGGAGGAAAGCTTGCAGAGTACAAACAGAAGACCTCCCTGGGAAGGGAGGGAGCAGGAGACGCTGCTGTCCTCCCTGTTTTACAGATGGGAACATTAAGGCACAGAGACTTGGAAGCCGGGAATGCCCCCTGCAGTGCCCTTGTACCTAATTGCCACGAAAAGCTAAAGGAAGATGGTGAGTGACGATTTGGCCAAGTGGAAGTAGGGGCTCTATCGTGGCTGTGCAGTAATGCAGAGAGGCAAAGAGCACATCCGGAGAGGCCAGGGGCAGTGGCTGGGGCCGAAAAAAGAGAAACATCATTTCAGAGGAGAGTTTCTAGGGGACAGGAAGCTGGGCCGAGGGAAGGGACTCAGTCCCCACCCCAAATTTCAGGTACCAGAAGAACAACACGCAACCTTTACACCAGTTGGAGGAGGTGTAAGTCAGCCCATAGAAAGCTCTGGTCGCAGTGCCTGACACCCCATAAGCACGTGGTGTCAGACACGCTAGACGATATTTTCTGTTGATACCATTACTGGACATTCCAGTGCCTCCTGAAAATAACCTCTTTAAGGAGAAATGGGCACCACGATGTCATAAAACCGGCCTCTTCTCCAGTCCTCCCCTTCCTCTCAAAGGTCAGAAACCGGGCATCGTCACTGAGACGTCGGTTCCCCATCACGCCTGCTGGTTTAAGCAGTCACCTTCGGCTTTGTGTCCTCCGTCCAAGCCTGTCACTCCCCCCAGCAGAGATTTCCTGAGCCGCTCCCCTGTGGATGGACCCACCGGCATCAGATGAACCGTAGACTCACTTGCAGGGCGCTTCACAGAATCGCCCATCTTGCCAGGAGCTGGCCGCTCTGGCAAGACGAGAGTCCCCTTGAGACCATCTCTCAGCCGCCCCCCTTTCAACCGGAACCCTTAAAACCTGCAGTCGGGGATGCTCCTTGGTGTTACGTGCGTTAGGTGCTTTTCTTTAGCACGATTGCATTTTTATTTTTATTTTATTTTGCTAATTAAATCTTAGAACATGCTGCTTAGAATTATTAACAGCCATTACAAGGATACTATGTCCATTAAAATAAGCCTAACTTTCCTTTTTATGATCGTTTTAATTACACAAGCCCTCCGGCGTGTTTATAGTGATAAAGAAAGTAACTAGGATATCACTCTGCCAGGCGCTGGTGTCTCCGCGGGGTCCTCTGGGGTCAGCCTGCGTGATGCCCTCCCGGTGTCCTCAGCCTGCCTCTGAGGACGGTCTTCTCTCCACTGACTTCTTGGTTTCGTGTCCCTGGTTGGACCAAGGTTTATAATAGGCTGGGAGTGAGATTAATGTCAGTGTAGATGGTAGCAAGAGACGTACCAAAAGGTTGCAGGAGTTACCAGTCCCATCCACTCTTCTCCCGTCCGAAACCAAAGACGTGCTGTCCGATTCAGAACGCCCCCCGCCCCCAGAGGAGGCTTTGCGTTTCCCAGTGGACCTCAGCCTGTGATTGTGTTACTATTGTATGCAGAAGTATAGGAAAAGGGGATGGGTGACTTACTCCCCCCGACAAAACCATCTCCCCTCCCAGACTTCCTCATACTGTCAGAGGGACCAGAGTTTCTGGCCTCTGTCAAGTTCAAACACTTGAGTCATCTGAGCCTCCGTGATGTGGACAGATGGTCACTGGGAGAAGGGACGTGGGCCCTGCACTAGCCCGGATGCTTCGCAACCTTCCTAGCGATCATTGGGAAGGGAGGGTTACGAGCCCCCATTTTGCAGGTGAGAACACTAAGGCTCGTAGAAGGTAAATGATTCGGCGAGGTCACACAAATGATCAGAAGTAGAACTGGTACTTGAATCCCAGGCTGTGGGGTTCCACAAGCCACGCCCCTTCCGTTGTAAGGGACTGACTCGACTTCAGCCGTGATGGACACACCTGCCACTGGTTGCAGCAAAGGGCCGAGGTAGCATTCGAACCCAGGCCTGGCTAAGCCGGCAGTCGCACACGCTAATCCCACACTTTTATGAGTAATGGCTGTTGTCACCACTGAAAATGACATTGTGCCTGCTTCAGGGAGTTCCAGCCCAGAGCCGGAGTGAGACGTGGGAAATTAGACACATGTGACAGCATGCCATGCAGGAGGAGGGGACACAGCGTGGGCTGGAGCCCCCGCCCAGCCCGGGGCAGCCAGGAGGTGGCGACTAAAGGGTGGAGACCGGAAGGAAGCTCAGGGTTTGGATGAAGGTGGAGGCGGGGATATTATATGCTCCTTCTAAAAGAAGGAGCTATTTGTAATAAATGTATCGGCTTCTTACCTCACGTTCTTCACTCCTGTAGATTCCTTCATTTTCTTTCTGGGGTTTTCTTTCCGTGTACAAACTCATTTGAATGCTTCTGTTACCTCTCATTGAACACTCTGACTTAATCGATTATGTATGAAGTCGGGGACCTGGCGACACTCAGGCCCGGGCTCACGTTGAGAGTGATTTATGCCCGTCGTCCTACTGTTCCGCGGCACATCCGTGCGCCTCACACGTGTGTTAAAAATAAATCCAGGAGTCGGGGCAATCTAATTAGATGGTTTAACCCAGGGCGCTGGTGTTCGGTCCTCACCCAGCTCGCCTGCTTTGATGGAAACCAAAATAGATGAATAAGTTAATCACAGGTCTGATGGAATAGCAGGGCTCTGCGGCACCAGCCGACGAGGGCTGAGCTTCCGTTCGGGCGAACTCTCAGGGGAGAGGTGCAGCCCCGCAGAGTGCCAAGGGCTGGGCCGTGCGGGAGGAAGTCTGATGAAGTTCCCGCGGACGCCCCGGGGCCTCAGACCTGTGGGTGACGGCTGGTCGGGAAGCTTCTTCTGAAGGAAGGGGAAGGAACGCAGACCTTCCCCTGGCTGAGGCTAACTATAGTTTTGCATCTGGCTTGCTGTGGAATGGTGGACAAAACATGCACCTTTCTGAGCCGTTCAACCATATGTCTGTCTGCCCACCCACCCACTCACGCCACAGATCTGCACTGTGCACCCATAGTGCATAGGGCCTTGTGCTCTGATCTTTCACTGTAAGTCTAATTCAATGGCTGCTGGTTGGGTGGGGTTAGCCCCTCCCAAGTCCTCGCTCTCCCTCAGCCACCCCGCCTTGTGCCCCCTGAGGCTGATGCATCTGGGCTGAATCTCTGAGCTCGCTTTCCCTTTAACTTCCATTTGGGTTTGTTCAGAGAGGTGCCCAGGCATGGAGCAGTGGGTAGGAGGAGAGAGAGGCTGAGATCTCTCTTCCTGTGTCATCCTGTGGGATTGACACTGGTAGGCCCTGTCCCACTACCGAAGGTCACTGCTCTGGCCAGGTGGCTTTCTCTCTGAATTCCAGCAGCTGCTGGCATTGGCCCCTCAGGCTTTGGGCGGTAAGGACCCACAACCCCCCCTCCCCGACTCTTCCTCTCCCCAGGTGCTGCAAGGCCCTTGTTACTGCCCCTCAGTTCTGCATCCACTTCAGTAAATATCCCTTTATTATTACATTTCACCCGCATCCTCCAGTTGGACTGTGCTGTTCCCGCCCATACCCTGAAACGATATAGTAAGCACTTAGAAGTGACTGACGTTTATAAATGGCAGAAGCTTGGAAAGGCTGAGAAAAAGTGTTCAAGGTGACATGGCAATTACGCGAAAAGGCCGGAATCAGAATCCAGGTGTGCCAAGGCGTCATGCTGTACTGTCTCCCGGAGACGCCATTCTCAACAGGAAGTAGTTAAAGAGGGGCATGGCTACAGAAACACTCGAAATGAGGATGGGGAGGCAGGAAGCAGGCAGGGGCTTCTGGTACTGAGTCTTGTGTACCAAGCACTGGAGCCCTTCAGTCTCCTCCGGTTTTTACACCAACCATGCGATCTAGGCAGCATCTCCATTGGACAGGTAAAGAGACTGAGGCTTAGAGAAAACACCTTTTATGGGGCTGGAGTCCAGATTTTAACCTCCGCCTCTTTCTCCCCTCCTCCATACTGCCCAGGTACAAGGTGACAGGGACCACAGGCATAGATGTGAATATTCTTTTTCTTGAGATTGACATGTGGTGAAAAGTTCAGTTCATCTGTCTGTCTGTTTGTTTCTGGTCAAAACTGTACTCATGCCAGGACCAGTATAAAACCGAGAATAAGGAATAGCTAAAAGGATATTTTCAAATATAGTGAAAATGGGAGCATAACATGGAGTGGGTTTGGGAGGTGGGATGGGGCTGATGAGTTATCCCGGGGAGCCCTTTCTCATTGCTTTTCTAAATCAGATTCTGTGTTTCTACTCTCACCAGATCTTGATATGTGAAAAAAAAAAAAAATGTGACGCTTAGTTTTTTTTTTTTAATACATATATAACAGTAGTAATTGTTCATTTAAAAGAGTTGAAAAGTATAGGTTAACTAAATGTCTATATATGTATATATATGTATGTACATATCTACCTGAGAAAGGGGGAAGAGGGAGGGAGAGGGGCACCCATCACCCCAAAATGCACAGTGGTCACCATTGATAATTTGTTGCTGTGCTTCCATGTCTTCTTTCTCTGCATAAATTTGTGTGGATGGATTTTCATGTCATTTGATTATATGCACAGGGTTATGAAGCCCAGGCAATTTTAAAACTTGCTTTTTTTTTCTTTTAACATATGCAAGTTAGGGCAGCTTCATCTTCATTGTAGATTGTATAGTGTGCTATCCACTGGAGTGGAAATTTTTATTTGATTATTAAAAAGATAACCATATTTTAATTACCTGTTCATTTGGGGGGCATTGGGGTTGTTTCTGTTTACCTTTATAACATGGTGAGAAACATTTTTCAGACCAAAGCTTTGGTTTCTCATTTTTAAGTTTGACACTTTTTTTTTTTAGAAGTGTCCTCAAAATGGAAGTATGAAACAAAAGGGATGAATATTTTGTGGAATCTCGATAAGGCGGCCACATTTCCCATGAAAGAGTTCTATTACGAGTGTTAACCATGAAAATATGAAGTGTGCTTTGGCTTATGTGCACACTCCCTGTGACAGCAAGGATGGGGCCCCTGGCCACCGTGACCTTCACGTGTCCCCCACACCTTTGAAAGCTTTCCCCACATTGGTGTTACGTATTATTTTTAGCCTTGGCTTTGGGCTCCAGTTGGGCACAGAGAAGTGTGACTTGCTTTCCACTCTGCCCACCTGTGGGACATTTGTTCTATTACAGCGTGTAAGGATTTCAGTGATGGCACTCCGTGGGCTCTCTTCATCCTTCCGTGTGTCTCTCTGTCTCTCTTGTTACCCAGTGAAGACTGTTGCATAGAATATGCCCAGGTCCTCCTCTTGTATTTTTATCGGAGAACCAGCAGGCAGCAGTGCCAATTGATTCGATTATGGCTTTTAAAAAGTAAATAAATGTAAGATTTAATAATACCACTACATAATAATCTTTAATGACGCAGGAACTGAATATGATCTAAAGAACTATATCTACCTAGATACAATTACGCACTGTCTAATATATATATATATACACACACACACACACACTCACACACACATATTATATATATACACACACATATATATACACATATATATGTATATATATATATTCTGAGTCAGTTTTTGTACTTTTATTTCTTTTTTTGTGCGTATTCTTATTTTCTCCAGTGAAGCTATACAATTTCTGTAATAACAAAAATGATAATTTTAAAGCTCTGAGCATAGTATTTACATGTAATAGTTATTTGATAAACATTGCTTTTGCTCTCCTTTGATTCAGATACATTTTTCTCCCCCCCAAAAAAACTTAACAAGCCAAACTGCAAATGGCATGAACAGATCTCTAAGAAAATATTCATTCATTTATTCAGCAAATTTTTATTGAATACTTTTTATGTACTAGGCACTGTCAATAATGTTTGTGCAAAAATTTAATGCAATGGTTTTTTTTTTTTTTCTTTTTCTACTTCCTCTCTTGGCTGCTCTGTCCAGTCTGAAGTTTCCTGGATCCCCAACAAACATTACTCTGGGATTTACGGCCTGATGAAGCTCGTCCTGACCAAGACTCTTCCTGCCAACCTGGAGAGGGTCATTGTCCTTGACACGGATATCACCTTTGCAACTGACATCGCAGAGCTGTGGGCTGTGTTTCACAAGTTCAAAGGTAAGTGGAGCCCACTTTTTTTTCTCGTACTTTTAAAGGTGTCATCATGCCAAGAACAGTGGATATATTTTTAATGAGAGGTCAAATCTAAATGAGTTCATGTTAATAAAATGAATACGGAATTACAAACACGGTTGAGTATCAACTCTCCTGGCGTGTCTGAAACATGTTAAACTGGAATTGGCATTTCTTTAGTAAATGAAGAGGCAATTATGGTCCATGATCATAGGAAGAAGCCAATGTAGGATGCTTTGTAAGAAGTAAATATCAACTATGTATATTTTCTATGTGGATGGATAATTGAGTGTTGACTTATAGGTTTTCTCTTTTATCAAATGATACTTTGACGAGAAGGCCTGTGGGTGTTGATTATAGAGTGTTTTGAAAATGTTCTTATGGCTTTTGCTTTCATTCATTGTAAAGGTGTCTATACTTTTGGCTTTACGAGACATTCCTTCTAGTCTGGTGAGTTTCGTCTTAGCTCTTATTGTAGCTCTTGTCACTGCTTCGAAGTATATAAGAGAATATGGTGGGAAATTGTTGAGCCCAGTAGGTGCACTTAACTCTGAGTGAAGGGAAGGGTTAGCATAAATATCAGGCTGTCATTTTAATACCCCTCTCCCACATGTCGTCCTCAAAATTGCAATATTTTTAAAATTCTTCTCTCAGATAAATGCAATGAAGGACAAGGTTGGCAGGACAATTTTCACTCTCTCTCTTTTATATATATATATATATATAATATATATATACACACACACACACATACATACATACACATATATACACACACACACACATACACACACATACATACAAACACACACACACACATACATACATACATACTGGTTTTCTTTTTTTAAAATGACACTCTGGCTTCTGTGTTTAAAATCCTTCCTACCTCTCTGTAGCTCCTTATCCTGTGAAGGTGAGATACCACTTAGGGATTTTCATAATAAGTTCTAGGATATTCCCGTTGATTTCCGTTTCCATTCATGGACAGAAGAGTATATTCCTTATACCCACCCTGGTCTCTGCCTCTTTCCTGGAGCCTGTTTGCTCTGGGCTGATTGAAAAAGAGCCCTCAGCAGGTCATGGGGGAGGCACTCTGACCCTCAGCCTCTTTTCCTCATTGGATCAAAACTTTCCGGTGTCGATGACACTCATAAAGACATCTTTCGGCAAAACTGCTGAAACTGAGTGTGTCTCAGCTTTCTGATCTCTTCTTCATAGGATGCTTAGATCCGCCCTTGTGTTTCACAAATAAAGCACCTGAAGCTTAACAGGATGCAGGGTTGTGCCCAGAGTTGAGACCAGTACGTATGTACGTGTGTGTGTGTGTGTGTGTGTGTGTGTGTGTGTGTGTGTGTGTGGCCTTCCATGTGTGTGTCTCTTTCCAAGTTTCCCTATCATTTCTGCTTGTTTTTCTGATCAAATTGAACCTCTTGGGGGCAGAGGTTTTTTTGTTATTGTTTTGATTTGGTTTGGTTTAATAACTAAGTGGTACTTTATTTATATTTTGATGCTGATGTTCAGTATTCATTGCTGTATTTGTTCAACAGGTACTTATTGCATCCCTGCTAGGTGTGAGGTGGTGCCCTGGGTTCTGGAAATAAGGAGATGAGCAATGAAGGGAAGTGAGAGTTACCGCCTTTGCCTTTGCTGAAGGGGGTCAAAGAAAGCAGCTGGGAGGGCATCATAGAGGAGGTGATCATTATGCTCTTTCCTGCCTGATAGGAGTGATTGCATGCAGGAGACGCTCACATGCCCGTTGGGCATCTGCCCACATTACTCCAGCTGCTGGGGGTGCTGCCTGCAGATGGCCCTCAGCTATCAGCCTCCCTGGGGGGCAGCCTCACGTGAGGGGGCCACGCCCCGTTCCTGGGGCACCCAGTGTGTGTGCAATGACTAATGACTGATGAATGTGGAATCATGCAGGATCAGCTGTAGCACTCCCTTCAGACAGCCTCGCAGCTGGGTTTCTCCCTCTGCCCAGTGGTGCTTTCTGCCCTGTGCCGCACAGTGCTGTTCCCAAGAGCCCTCCCTAACTTAACCTCCTGCATGCTAACTAGAGTCTGCTCCCCGAGAAATTCAACCTGCAGGTGCATGTAGAGCTACAAGTCTTCCTGGGGTAAGTGTAACTCAGCAAAATCCCTGGAACTGGTAGTCACTGATTGTAGGTAGGAAAGCACGTTTCTTCTGGCCCAGCTAGGACCCACCGTAGAGCAAGTGGGGCTCTGTAGCCAGTGATAACAATAGTATGCTCATGGTGAGGCGTCCCCGGTGTCATCCGTGGGAGGGAGAGCCACAAGGCTCTTACTGCTTCCAGGGCTGGTCCACGGATTTGGAGGGTTCTGTCATTCAGGGCTGTTCCTGGGGCAGAGCAGAGTATATGGGTCAAGGACAGGACAGGGACAGGGGGCATTTAAATGCAAGGAGCTGAGATAGGGGGCTGCATCTTGTTTGTTTATCCTTTCATAGGTTTATATCCGGCATTGTCAGGCCCCACTGTGCTGAGGAGCATATTAGGTGGCGTTGTCCTTCGAACCTGTGAGAACAGGGTACCTGCCTTCCAGGAGCTCACTAGGAGGCAGAACGTGTCACGTTTTTATCTGTCGCCAGCCGGGGAGCATAAAGCATCTGGGGTTTGCCCAGGCCCAACCTACCTTTTCTGGGAAAATATGGAGGTGAAAAGAAAATAAGTAAGCTCTTCTCCATATGGCTGTCTTTTATACAGGGGTGTGTATATGTGTGTGTGTGCGTGTGTGTGTGTGTGTGTGTGAGAGAGAGAGAGAGAGAGAGAGAGAGAGAGAGAGAGAGAGATTGAGAGAGATTGAGAGAGAGTGATTGAGATTTTTTTTTTCTAAACTGGACCAATTAGAAGCCAGGTCATGGAACAGGAAGGAAGCCCCTTAGGACAGACCCATAAACATAGAATCTTCTGATCCAAGAGGGAGCGTTCCCCTCTGATAAACATAATTGCAGTTGACATCTCTCCCTGTAAACATTGTGAGTGACATGGACGCCGTTTGGCCTTGTTAATTCATCTGTTTTGGAGCAGCTTGTTATCTGGGGCTGCAGTGCCTCTCACGTTCAGATCATGTGTGCATACCCTTGACGCGCTCATGGCGCTGTGAAATCCCCCTTACCTGAATTCATTGTGTGGAGAAGCTCTAAGAAACCTTTTAGTAGGGGCGTAGGGCCATCCTCAGCTTCAGGGGGACGGTGGGGATGTCTCTGCACTTCCTGAGACTCGGCTTCACCTAAGTGGAACTGTCTCCCTCCCCACGTCAGTGTTGACGCTCTTATTGCACCTGCTCCAACCCCTGGAGGTATTTTCAGAGCCACTGATAGTTAGTAGAAGGAATCAAGACGTTGCCAGTGATGGTTAGAATTAGGAGTTGCACATTCATTGCTATTAACCGAGCTTACCAAATCATTTTCTCACTATTGGGAATGGTACAAGAATAAAACAAGGCCAATTTCTACCCTATAAGTGCGTGTTTGAGCGGGGGAGACACAATAAACAAACAAACATGTGAAATAATAGCACAGTAGACAGTGACTAGTGCCCTTGAGGAAATTAGAGAAGTGAGGTGAGAGATTCCTGCGCGGGTACATGTGTGTAGGTTGTTTTCATGTTCAGATAGGCCGGTAACGGGAGTTCTTACAAGAGAGGGGACATTGGAGCAAAAGCCCGAGGAGATGAAGAAAGCAAGCAGGCCAGTCTGTGCAAAGAATGGGATAGTGTCCTGGCCATAAGGAACGGCGAGCGTAAACCATTTAGGGGGCTGTTGCAGTCATCCAGGTGAGACGTGGGCGTGGCTCAGACCTGGCTGGATCAGAGGAGGTGAAAGACATCATCACCTCACGTTCTGAAGGTCAAGTCGTCAGGACGCTCCGTTGATTGGATGTGGGAAGTGAGAGTTATCGGAATTGAGAATGGCCTGAAGCAGTTGGAGGGTTGAGACAGCATGTGTGAGGTGGAGCAGATGCAGGAAGAGCAGGTGCTGAGTGTGGTCTGGGCATCTGACATGCCTAGTTGGGTATCCACGTGGACGTGGTGAGAGGCAGGCAGCTTCGAGTGTTGGTAAAGCAAAGGGAAGTCTTTTTCAGTATGATTTCTGTTCCGGGCACTGCGCTGGAAGCTTTGCGCATTTGAAAAGCCGAATAAACTGGGCCCAAGAGAGGCTTAATAACTTCGTGCTCAAAGAGCTGTTGCACAGCAGAGGTGAACCTCGAACGGTGGGGCTTGGGGGGAGTCTGTGCTCTTTCTGCCGCCGCCTGCCGTGTCTCCGAGTTTCTCGGGTGGGGCGGGGCAGGCGCTGCCCACCGACCCGAAAGGCGGGGTCTGCTCTCAGGTCAGGTGTGTGGTCACCGATCGTGTTCGCCCCGGCCCCTGAGCGCCACGGTTCTGCTGCAGAAAAATCCGGAAGCGGTGCCCGACGTTAGCGGTCTGGAGAAGCCGTCGTGAAGGCGTGATGGATGCACGGCCACAGTTTGAAGCTTTTGGAAGAAAGCCATGCTGAATATTCAAGACAGAATCGTTTTTCTTCAGAACCAACGTCTCCCCTTTAGGAAGAGCGTATCGCCATGCTGTACAATTCTGGCCCCAAAACAGGGACGGGCGTCCTCTCGAGCACAGGTGGCTTGCCCTCAGTGCCACAGTGCGGGCAACTGGGTCACGTCAATGGCTATTTTTTAAGACCCTAACAGACTCATCGCGGACTAAATATAGCCAATATTTTTAAGTACTTTACTCGGTGCCAACTAGTCTGTTACGTGTTTTGAGGGTAAACTCATTGGCTATGAAGTACTCACTCCCATGAAGTAATTACTGTTAATGTTCCTAGTTTAAAGATTTGGGAACTGATGCTTAGGGAGGGGAAGCAGCGGGCCCAGGGTCTCAGCTGTGAAACGGTAGAATGAGGGTTTGAACTCATGTAGTCCCAGTCCGAATCCAATGCTCTTTCCCCTGCGCCCCACACTCCCTAGAGGAAGAGACGGTGGAGCTTAGCGTCTCTTCGGAGGGACCAAAGTTAGGGATATGAAAGGACTCTAGGTCACATGGAAGCCACTTTGTAGCGTGGGGACCCGTGGTGATAGAGGCATTCGGAAAACAGGCATGGAGGCAAAGTCAGAGGCGGAGGCAAGTGTGCTTTCCCCAGGATTTGAGAAATAAAACCTCTGTCCCCAGAATCCTGGCCCCCAGCTTGTAACTTCTTCCCAGACTATCGTCTTTCAAGTGGCTGTGAGCCCCGACCTCCCCCCGTGCACCCACCGTGGCTCAGTAGAATAAGCCGGGATCGGGGCTCACCCAGCGACCTGTGACAATGAGCAGGTTAGTTGACTTCTCTGGGCCTAAGTGAACTAACTGCCAGCAGGGTCACCATGAGAAATGCGCAAGGCATCGTGGGTTATTCTTCCCGTATTCCATCTTCTGCAAGGACGCCTGCCAGCGGGCACGGGAGCAGACGTGGTAACGTGTGTCTGCTCCATCACTTTACGGCTTTGTCCACAAAGCCATCAGGGCTGGGGTGGCTGTAACTGTAAAGTAATGTGCGAAAGCTGAATATGAAGAACATTGAAAGTATTACTTTCGAAAAGAAATTTGTAGAACTTTTGTGATCATCGTCACTCGCCTTGAAGGATTTTTTTTTTTTTTAAACGCTTCTCGACATTTCTTCGGGTCTTGTCTTTATTTCTTACCTGGCTGTGGCTGGCCCCTACCTCCCTGTCCATTCCTTCTACATCCCTCCCCCCGCCCCCATGCCTTCTCTCTGTCCACCTCTCTTCCTTCCCTCTCTCAGTCCCTCAGTGGAACGGGTGGAGTAGGAAATGCTTTGCAAAGGAAGAGACCACGTTCCAAATCCCTGCCGGTCTGATCAGCGGGCTCACCTTGGGATGCTCGTTTAACCTCTCTCGACCTTACTCCCGCACTGGCGTCTTCTCACAGTGGCGTGAGGTCTGGGGAGGTGACACTCATCCTGAGACGGGGCATTTCTCTTCTCCTCTCCTTCCTCCTCTGTGCCGAGTCCTCCTCTCATGTGTCCCTTTTCCCTCAACATCAAATCCTCCTTCCCTCCCTTCACCTACCTCCCAGTGAAGCTTTGTGTTCATCCCCCACCCCACCCCCCAAACACACACACACACCCCACTTTAGCTAGCTTGAAAGGAATCAAAGACGACCTTCCAGGAAGATCCTGTAACCTCATGCCAGTTCAGTTTCCCTGATTAGAGCTGTCCCTCTGTGGCCAGGCCCGGTGCGGCCTCTCGGGGTCTCGCCGTAGACAAGGTCCCCCTCATCCCACGTCTGCTCCCGTTGGTTCCCAGACCGGAGAGACTGTTTGCCACAGGAAAGGAAAACAGACGTTTAAAAAGATATGAATTCTCCACTAACGTGCTCTGCAGCAACTCCAGCAGCCAGTGTCTACGTGGGTGATGGGCCGTTACTACAGAAGGTGCTAGAATTCTGCCAGGAAGCAGGGTCCTTGTCAATCGTGAGGTTCCCTACCAGGCCCCAGCTGCTGCCTGGCGTCGAGCATTCTCCTGCACTCCTAGCACCGATGCGGTGCCCTCCTCACTGCCCGTTTTCAAACTGTTGTGTTTTTAAGCTTTTAATTTCTAGTTGATTTTCCTCTTGGAAAATTCCGATGGCCTGTTAACTTTATCTTCTCCCCTCGCCTCCTTGTTTGCTCCCGCTTTCTTCACATCTGTTATCCATGCTGCTTTCCATTCAGAATCCCAGAAAGTAGCGCTTCGATTCTCATTAGATGCTCTCCGTTCTCCGTGTGACAAGCCAAGATGCTCGTCGCTGGGGAGACATCAAGGTTTTTATTCCCGGTGAAATTGGTGGAGAGGTTTTAATTATTTTCAGATTAACTCTGAAGTGGATCTGCCTTCTCTTACTATATTAGAAACATCATTTAACTTCCCCGAGCTTCTTTCCTGGTTGCTGTTCTATAAAAATGGGGGCCTAAGACACTAATAACTTTTTAAGCTTTATTTTGATGGTAAGTCAGGAAATGGCTCTGCCTCGTTTGGTGCTTCATAAATGACAGTCCCCTCCCTTTCCTTCTCTCTCCTGGGAGTTAGGGGGGCAGAAGCCTGCCTGCTTCCCTTCCCGCCCACCTCCCTATCCCCTTCCCCTCCCTCCCTCCTCTCTGCCCTGCCTCTCCTCTCGTTCTTTAATTCATTTATCATCTTTTGAGCCCCTGGACCTGCCCCAGTCCCTAGGGATAAAGTAGTAAAACAAGACAGGCCCACTTCTGCCCTCATGTTGCTCATTTCTACTAAACGCTTTTTGCGTGTCGGACACTAGGCCCTCACAAGTCTGTAAGTACCTTGCCCGGGGTCATACAGTAAGGTAGGAGCAGAGCCTGGACTGAGGCCAGGCCTACCCCAAAGTCCCATAACCACTAGATTCTAGGCCCAAGTGAACACACAGTCGTATTAAAGTGTGGAAGGTACCTCAAAAGGGAGGACTCAGGGTAAAGTAGAATCATGTTTAGGGCAAGCAGCCCTAGGCAGGCGGGTTGGGAGGGTGAGGAAGGCTTCTGAAGGGAGGGGGCATGGGGACGTCAGCCCGCATGGCCCCCTTTAGAGGGATGCCATATGCAGAGGCCTGAGATCCAGAGACAGAACAGTACAGACGAGAACTGAAGGAAATGTGAAGTCTGCTCCTCAAACAGGCCAGGCAGGCTCCTCCTGCCTTCGGCCCTTTGCTCCGATGTCCCCTCGGCTGGGAACGCTTGTCCCCCAGACCTCTCTCGCTGTCCTGCTGCCGTAATTCCCTTCAAATCTTTGCTCGGAGAGATTTTTCTCTGACTGTCCCCTTTAATCCTACAGCCCTGCTCTTTCAGTTTTTTAATAGCAGTCGTCAGCTTCTAATCTAGTTTGCGGTTACTTATCGAGAGGGCTGCTCCGCCTGACGGAGTAAGCAGCACAGACCCGGCGACCAGGACGTGGCCGCCTTACCTGGTCATTGTGTGTCTTTCCTGCAGATAGGCGGACACCGTGAGGGCAGAGGTCTTTGTGGACTTGTCTCTCGTGTGTTCTCAGCGCCTAGAATAGTGTCTGGCAGGAAGTAGACGCTCGGTAAATATCTGTTGCCTAAATGAACAGATAAAAGCACATGATTCTGGATGGTTTGAGGGGTAGGAAGTAAGTAAGGCAAGAGAAGTGTGAGGGTTTTATGAGTCCAGGCGTTAGGTATGACCTGAAGGTAGCTGACTTTTCAGAGTTTCAGGTATGGAGAAGTAGGCTCAGAGTTTCAGGTTTGAACAGATAGATCCCTTTGGCTGCCGTGTGGGGGATGATCTGAAAGATGAGGCAGGAAACCAGCACCTTGAAAGAAAGTTTTGTCAGCAGGTAGGAGGTTGGCTACTGCACCAGTCCAAGCAAGATATGAGAATGGCCTCCCTGTAGGAGAATATCGCTCTGAGGGGCAAGCAGAGGGCAGGGATTCGAGATGAACTGAAAATACAGGGGATGGATAGCACTCTGAGTGATGAGTTCAGGTTTGGACATAAATGGAGATAAGGACGAACAGGTCTCTAAACCAAGAAGGTCTGGGCTGGAGGTATCTTGAGGTGTTTCCCCTTTTGGAATGTGGATAGAGCCTCTCGTATTAAAGCAGATGTTCTCACCAGGTTGTTACAGGTTCCTTTTCTGGACTTGCAGGTGTGCCCGAGTGTGGAGTCCAGGGGCGGGGATCCGTGGCTCCTCGCTGAAGCGGGGAGCGTGGCGGGATTTGCCGCCTCTGCCAGCAGCCTGGGTGAGCGGCAGTGGGCTGAAATCAGCAAGTGAGAAAAGGTGGGCGAGGGGTGACAGGCGACAGTGGTTAGCGAGGAGGAGGAGGAGGAGCAGAGCCAATGCTGCTGAGCAGGTTCAGCAGAGGAAGGGGCCCTGACCTCACCCAGGCCGTGTCAGGAGCCCCACGTGCAGCCCACCCCCTGGGAGGGATGTCGGCTCCTGCTCAGATGGCCACTGCACCGTCCGGCCAGCTGTGTCCTGGGAGCCTGGGTCTCTGCAGCAGTCAGGGTGAGGCAGAGTGGATACACCTCCACGACCCTCCGACTGGGCAGGTGGGACCTCTCTGTCTCCGGTGTGGCTTTCCCAAATGCACGGGGAGCCAGGGTCTCCGAAGGGCGGAGCTGGAGGACACTTTGTGGCTCATCAGTGAGAGGAGGGGCGACGAATTTCTAGAAGTGGCTGGGGAGTATTTCTTTCCCCTTCTTCCTTACCCAACTCAGGGGTCCACTTCTGGCGTGATGGGACAAAGAAGTCCAGGCCTTCCCTTTGGGATGCTCCCAATTCCTCTTGACATCTTTATAGCCGCGGTGCTGCTCAAGTCTCTGAAATCTCAAATCTCTAAAATCTCTTTTGCTTCTTAACAACAAAATGGGGCCAGTACCATCCACAGGGCCTTGCCGTGAGGGTGATGTGAGGATTCACATAGGGTCCTCGCACAGCACCTGACACGGAGTAAGCGCTGGCTGTGTCCTCTGCCGCTGCTGTCACTAATACTAGAGGTGTTTTCTTGCCCTCACGCTGAAGCACTCAAAGATTCAGGGTGGGAGGACCTTGACAGTGGAGGAGACAATATGAGTTCCCTGCGAGTAAGGGAGGCTCCCCCAAATAACCTCGATCGAGATGGAGGGAGAAGGTCACGTTCGAGTCAGAGTCAGGATTTTGTCCCACTGAGAAAGAACGGGCTGCACGTCTCAGCGGGGACAGAACACAGACTCTGATGAAGGGTGACCGTTCCGGGACCCATCCCCTGCAACTCACGTTTCTGTTTCCCAGGGTCAGTGGGAATTCTATTTTAAAAGCAGTCCTTTGCAGGTATTTGTTACGTTACCTCCGTTCTCTGATTCGAGGTTCTCACATTTTACAGTTCCTGAAGTTGAGATGTGACTGAGAAAAGCAACATGACAGATGGTCTTTTTCTCCAAATCAGTGTCCTCTTAGAATGTAGAGAATACGGTGTTATTATTTTTATTAGTATTTCTGTGTGTGTGTGTGTGTGTGTGTGTGTGTGTCTCTCTCTCTCTCTCTCTCTCTCTCTCTCTCTCTCTCTGGTCTTACAGTGGTAGAGGAAAGTTGGGGTGTGGGGAGGGCTCTTGGCTGGGGAAGGAAGAACTGAATTGGGAGGCTGATTAGGTCAGTGAAAAAGAAGGATTTTAGGATCTTAGCAGGATGCTCTTTGATTACCTTTTATTGTATGACCACAGGGTCCCTCGACATTTGTGCCGTTGCTATTTTTGGTAAATTCTTCACTTGTCTCACCCGTTGGAAGAGTTGCCATCTCTTAATGGGCCCCTCCATTGTGGAAGCCAGCTGCTTGCTTCCCGGAGGTGAGACTTCTCGTATATCGTGACATGGCGACAGGGGAGTTTGAGGGACATGGATTCATGGCACGGAAACATATAAGTTTTTTTTTTTTTTTAATTTTGGAAAGAAATATTGAAAAGCTTAAGCATTAAACCCAGAGCTGCAGGAAGCTGGTCTGCCCAGAAGTCGTTTCTTACTCATTCAGACATTTGATAAATGCTTATTGAACAACTACTTGGTACCAAGTGGACAGTTATTCTCTCTCATGCTTAGTCCATAAGAAAATCATGTGACCGACTCATCCTTCTTTGAGAAAATCGTATACTTCTGGGAACATTTCAGGGTTGCTTCTCATTAATGTGAATTATTTGGCTAGATTGCTTTTCTAACATTTAACTGGTGTCATCTGCCTCGATGGTGAACACAGCTAGCTGGTGTGGCCACAAAGAGGGCTGTCATTCTGGGGGAAGGGAGGGTGAGCAAGCACACTGGGACCAAAATAAAGACATGGGAGGGCTTAGTGGGGATGACAGTGAGAGGCAGGTGCAGAGCAGGTAGTGGGAACAGGCAAGAAGCAAATTTATGGAGACAGTGACAAAGCTTCTCTTTAGAATCACGTGCTTAATACAGAAGCCATTTTGTTGTTGTTGTTGTTGTTTGCTCTACAAGTATCTTGGCCAAAGGAGCCTTCTGTGCAGATTAGTTCTACTTCTGGATGATATCAGCCACATACCTAATTAAGTTAATAGGCACGCGAGAGCTAAGCAATAACCTGATGACTGTTTACAACTGTGTTCTTCAAGCAGTAACTCCGAGTTGCAAGGTGGAGGTTGACTCTCAGTAACAGAATTACCTGTGGAGTCTTTGCAAGTTGCACAAGTTAGCAACAGCCTGGATCCACCAGCGAGTTGAGAATCAATGCTTTAGTGCAAGGTTTCTCCACCTTGACGCTACTGACATTTGGGATTGCATAATTCTCTGTTGTGGGCGGCTGTCCTGTGCATTGTAGGATGTTAAGCGTTGCCCCTGGTCTCTCCCCAGGAGCATCCCCTTCACCTGTTGCCGTAACCAACACTACGTCAGGGCATCGCCACGTGTTCCCCATAGGGCACAGCCTTTTCCTGTGGAGAACCGTTTCCTTGGTGGCCCATTGTAACTGATGAAGATCCATAGGATCGGTCAGGAGGTGGTATGTGTGGTGGTGATTTTAAGTGGTCGATAATGCCTGGCACAAAGGAGGAAATGAAATCTGAACCTTCTACAGCTCGTGTATTGTTTCATAACTTGGAGACCCCCTAGCCATGTGCTATTTGCATGACCTTCTGAATCAGCACATCACATTTCTTCTGGACATGGCGTCCGACATCCTCATTCTTCTTTGTTCTCCACGTTAGCTGTGCTCACAGGGGCCCGAACTGTGAGTTTTCTCTTCTAGAGTCAGTAGTGAAGTCCCTCTTTCGGGAAATAAATGCATTCAAAAATAAATAAATGCATTCATTCCCCTGTATCTGGAAGGATCTGTGATACCAAGTGAAGATCCGATTGAATTAGCCAGACTCAAAAGCATTCGCATCCATAGAAGGCCCTGGATTCAGTTAGAACCCACTGGAATTTATGAGCTTTTCTCAAAATTACAAGAGGGGCCAACGTGCTGCTCATCTACAAACTCACAGAAGGAGGAAATCAGAGTGTGTCATTCTGTGAGTATTACAAGGACACATTTTTTTTCCCCTCCTAAGAGCATATACATAGATTATTAGCAGCATCTAATATATGACAAGGACGGACGTGGCCTGTCGAGGAAGACAAATAGCTGTTCTCTGTGCAGTGCACCGGGCTTGTCCATCCGGAAGAGTGCAGTGGGCAGAGTTGTGTGTGCAGACTCCTCATTGAGATGGATGGAGGGAGGGGCCGTTTAAAGGGATACTGTCAGCCAGCAGAGGACCAGGTGAAATCACCCGCTTCCTCGGAAGCAAGACGATATTTCTTGTTCATTAACAATCATCTTCATTAGGAGAGGAAGCTCTGGTTTCAGTTTTCTGATCTGCCATCTGATGGGTATTAGAGACCAAGAAAGCATGACAATTTTAGGGCCTTTCTTCTTTACTGTTGACATGTCAAAGGAGACCCTCTAGGTCATATCCTATGGTAGCAAAAAAAATGTTATAAGATTAAAAATAATATTCTCCAAATCCAGCCAGTAATCCTTTTTCTAATTTTTATTTTTTGAAACAATGTGATACCAGGCTATAAAATAAGGAAGCAGCTGAGGAAGGACTTGGGGGTGGGGGGTTGGAGGTGGAGGGAGAAGGGATTTTTTGGCAGGAATGGAACTTACTTTTTTTTTTTTCCAAGTGTGCTTTAACATTTTGGAACAGTTTTTGATTTACAGAAAAATTATGAAAATAGTACAGAATTCCCATGTATCTTGCATTCTGTTTCCCTTATTATTGTATTATGGTGCATTTGGGGGGAACTTGTTTTTATAAGGTAGCTACTACGGTAAAGACTGTGCATGTCGTCTAGATGTTCCCCCTATATTAGCTCCTTTCAGCCTCACCAGGATCCTGACAAATGGATAGTCCAATCCCCATTTCGAAGGCGAGAGAAACCCAGTGGTTAAAAAGACTGAATAACGTACCCAAATCGCCAAACTAGTAAGTGGCAGAGCCAGGGTAACACCCTGTCTCTTTCCTCGTGGATTCCGTCCACAGGTTCTCAAGGGCTGCTCCTGGTCCATCTCTGAGTCAGTGCTGAGCTGTCGGGTGAATGAGATCGCACACCTGCCGTCATCGAGGTGACACATGACTCGAGCATTCGGCAGGGCACATCACATCACACTAAGAAAGGGCTGTTGTGAGTGAGGGGCTTGCACCAAGCACAGCGGTGCCACCGCGGAACCAGTCCTTAGCTTTGTCCGGGCACTGGAAAGCACGTCACCCACAACATAGGATGTATCAGTCTTGTGGATTGGCAGAAGATGTGCAAAAGCAGGAGCAGGCAGTTCTAGGCCGGAGAACCGAATGGGCCAAGGTCATGAAGACATAAAACTGCATGGCATATTGCCCGAACTCCAGGGGCTTCCCTACGGCCAGTGTATTTCGTACAAAGTCTAGAATATGGGAGGATGGATTGGGAAGGTGCTGGAAGATGGGAAAGTAGGCAGGAGCTAGATCATGGGAGGTCTGGTGTGGCATCCCATGCTATGCCAGGGAATTCGGGCTTTTGCAGAAGACAGTGAGAATCCACTGACAGTCTCGAAGGAGAAGAGTGCTCCAGCCAGACCACCCAGCCCTCGGTGTAGAGAAGAGATTGTGCCTCAGTGGGGGAGAAGGTCGGACGGTGCAACTCCAAACACAGTCCAGTTAGGTGGGAGTGTCCGTAATGCAAAAAAGAAATGATCACTGCCTGAACTAAGGAGTGGGCAGCAATCAGAAATCAGTCAGAAATCAGTCAGAAATGCGTGTCCAGGTAAGAGGCGATTATGAGAGATTTGTAGATGACCTTGTTTCCCAGTTTAGCAGATTGGGTGGGGGGCACAAGAGGAAGCATGGATGTAAGGTAAGAAAATGCATTGAGCTCTTCTACCCCTGTGATTTTGCTGTTGTGGTGGGGGTGGGGTGATATTTAACTGTAGCAGATGCTTCTTCATAGTATACTACGTTGGTGCCCCACTGTGGTGGAAGTTCTGTCTTGCCCGTTGGGCATTCACATTCATGTTCCCCTTCTACAAGCATCATCAGAATATCTTTTTTTTTTTTCTTTCAAAAACCATGCCTCTCTTTGTCTCAGTTGGTTTTCAGGGTACCTAAGGGGTGGAGGGATAAAAAGGGCATGACCCAGTCCTGGCCAGCAACGGACCACAGCCATCTATCTCCCTGGCTATGGTGATTGGTTCAGGGAGGAGGTCATGTGACCCAAGCTGAGCTCAAGCTGAGCACATCAGCACTAATGAGGGTCAGGCTAAGGATTTTTGCTAGAACTTCTGGGAAAGGTTTTCCACTGCAGTTGCTATACTATGAGGAGGTTAGACTGGAACCTCCATTAGTCATTTTGTCATCATGTCAAAGGTCCCCAAGACCACACCCCTGGATTCTTCGGTTTGCTAGGAGGAGTCGCTGGCCTCAGTGTGAGTTGAGAGTCATACTCATGGCTACGACTTATTATTACAGCAAAAGAATGTAAAGCAAAATCCCAAAGGAGGAAGGCCAGAGGTGGTCAGTCTCAACCTTCCAGAGTCTTCTCCCACTGGAGTCACACAGGACACCATTATTTCCTCCAGCAGTGAGTGGTGACAATATGTATGAAGTGCTGTCCCCCAGGGAAGCTCATTAGAAACTCAGTACCCAGGGTTGTTGGCGGGGGCTGCTCACGTAGGCACCCTCTACCTAGCATGTATCAAAATTGCAGACACTGAAAAGGAGAACAGGTGTCCATCATAAGCCATCGTGTTTGCGGTTTAGACACAGTGAGCCGTTCTCACCAGGGAGCCCCGAGAACTTTCCTGGAACCCAAATCTGCACACGTTAGTCAAGGGCCAAAGCTGCAAGAAGAGCAGGTCAGGGAGAGCCGTCTCAGGCCAGCTGTGCTACTTCTTTGCTGCACAGCCAGCCACACCGTCAGAGGGAACGCAGATCTGGGAGCCCGGTGAGAGGGACAGAGCCCAGATTCTGTGGTGCTGTAGTCCCCAGTTCCAGCCATACTGGAAGCAAAATTTCCCTTTTTTTTTTTTTACTTCTTACGTCAGTATACATTTCTGTCACTTGTGGTCTTAAGAAGCATGCTGGTTAAATAGAACCCATTCTAAATAAGCAAAGTGTTCTTTTTCAGCTTTTCCACCTATTCCCCGTCACTGTTTCCTTACTCAGACAGAAGGGGTCTTCCTCCCTGACCAGGACTGGTTTGTCATCCACATTTGTAAATTCGTGATACTTTGATCAATCTTCTTTAGCATTGGAGAGGATTATTCCGTCTAGATGGGAAACGTCAGATGTTTGGAGCCTATTAATCCACAAGTGTGACCTACATTAAAATTTCGACCTAGCTGAATATCTCCTTGATCTCGTTTTTACAAATTACTCTTTCCCCGAGAAATTGGCCTCTGCTCTCGGTAAGCGGTGTGCCTCTCTCGCCTGGGCTCTGTCCTGGGCTTTTCTTCCTTGTTTGGCCTAATTAACTGTGTCATCATTCAAGCAAATTAGGTGTGTGCCTTCCTGGGACATCAATTAAAAAACAAATCAGTGTTTGTCAAAGTAGAAAGGTGACATGCTGAAAGATAAATTTTCTTCGTGGTCTTGTGCAGAAGCAGCAGGAAAGGAAGGCAGGCATGCGGTGGCCTCACTGACATGCACACGTGCAGGGAAAATGCACCAGAAGGATCTCGGGGATTGGAAACCAGTTCAGTACTTCCCGTGGCAAAGGTGTGAAAGGTTCCGAAGGTCTGTTACTTGTGTGACGCAGGTCTCTGTTTTATCATTAGCAGTAAGTCACTCTACCTATTTTGATCCAAGGATATCTGTCCAATGAGTGTTTATTGAAGGGCTGGTGAAAGGAATGAATGAATCTGTAAAATAAAATAAATGGGTTTGACTGGCCGATCTCAGTGTTCCTTTCAGGTTTATGAAACTTAGACATATTTACACGGTCTGAGGTAGAGCCAGAACTGTATAAAGTAAGAATCCGTTTGATGTCTCTGTTGCCCTCACACCCTGCATTTATCTGCCAGTACATCCTGCTAGCTCTGCCTTTGAGGTGTGCCCCAATCCAAGCCTAGTAGATGCTAAAAAAAAAAAAAAAAAAAATAGTTCTTGAATAAACACAATTAGGTCTTCAGCCTCTGTGGCTTTGGATTGTACTGTCTTCTTTTTTACCCTTTCTGTTCCTATAAAGTAGTAAATCACAGATGCCCTGGAGTCACCCAGGGGACTTGAACACTGAGGTTCTCTCTAGGCATGAAACGCCAGCTACGGCAGGAATGGAGACACAGTAAAGGCGAGTGATGAAGTCAGCCCCCAAAACTGGGTTTTCAAAGAGAATTGAGCTCTCTTAAGACTGAACCGTGACCCTCTGGCTCAGCCTGGCGAGAATCTCTTAACAGTTGTCTTTCAAACCCATGCTAGATTCCAGCCTCTGTCTCTGGAGAGAGGATAGAAGTGGGAGGTGGGGTTTCGCATACCTCTTATGGTTTTCATAGTAGCGCACAGTAGGTGCACATCCCCAAATGTTCATTTCTGTGACAGGCTTTGGTCGCCCATGACATCAGCTCTGTAATTTTTTTTTTTAACTTGGGGAAGAAAATGTGTTTTCCTTGTAGACCTGAAAGAAGAGCATTGCAGACAGGATGGGGGCAGGGGGCATGAAGATGCCCTCTGGGTACTGCTGTAATAGTACAGGAGCTTTATCTCCAGAGGCAGAAACAAGAAGGCACTAGACCCCGTCAGGGAATCACTGCTCTGTCACAGGCATCGTTAAAGTTCAGGAGACTGGTCCACGCAATATGTGTGTGTCACGAATCGAACAACGCGTGTCCATGATGCACAAAGAAGGAAATAAAACTCCTGTGTGTCTACTACGTAGAGTTGAATGTCGTTAACATTTTAGTATATTTCCTTCCGTGCATGTAAAATTATTTTTTAATATAAAATTAAGATCATATTATAAGACTGTTTGTATACTGTCGTTTTGTTTTTTTTTTAATTTTCTTAACTACATATTGCCACCATTTTCCCACGTTCAGCCCTGAGTCATTTTTATGCTTCTTAGTGTTTCGTGGTATGGCTGTGTTATTATTAGTCTATTCAGGTCTTCTCTTTTGGAGTCTCAGGCTGTGTGAAACCTCTTTGGATATTCTAAACAAAATGCTAGGCCTCTCTTTTGAACAGCGTAAGGCTGTACCCTGAGGCTGCACACACACAGACGTGTGTAGGTTGCTCTGAGCTCAACAGTGCAGTGTCAAGGTGCTACAAAGAGTCAGGTAGCCCCGTGTTCAAGGCCCAGTCATGGCGTGTGACCTCAGATGAGCCAGTTAACCTCTTGTTGCTATACATTCCTCATATGAAGACGGGGCATCTTCTCTGCCAGTTCCAGAGTCTGGCCCAAGGATGGGACCAGATCATCTATCCTTCTGTCCCCTTCACTTCTCCCAGCTGCAATTGTCTTCAGGTTAGAAGTTAATCTGCCGGTAAATCCTGCAAGACGGAGTGATGATGACGCAGTTAAGCCAAACATCTGGGAACTCTGTAAGAAGAAGGATGCCCAGACCCACCCCTCACAGACAAAGACAGGCTCTCTGGTGTAGGCGCTGGACATCCATATTTTTCCAAGCTCCTTCGATGATGCCAAAGTGCAGCCAGGGTTGAGACTCGCTGTCCGGAAGTTACTGAAGCGGGGTGTGCTGGCCCCTGCAACAAAAGAGACGTTGTGTCTTGACCGTTCCGTCACGGGGCTAGGGGGCAGGGTAATATTGGGGAGAAGTGGTTGGAGACAGGATTTAAATCCTGGCACTCATGCCTACCAGGGAAAAGTGCCAACCTGTTTATTCCGTGTCAAGAGCTCACACAATGATCAGAATCCATTCGGACATCATAAATGCCAGAAAAGGTCGGGACGGGGCCTGTCGTGGGCCGGCATGCCTGCAGCCGAGCTGGGGTTGGCCCTGGGTCAACTCCAACTTTTCGCTGCCACACAGCACAGAGGGGGGACTTGGCAAGGGCCCGGCACATGGTGCCGGAGCCACAGAACGGAGGCTCACGTGGCTCTGTTGCTTTTGCCGAAGGAGGAGAAATGCTATTTTCTCAGCAGTGGTTCTCCTTGACTCATTAGTGTAGTTGGCATGTGGTTATTTTGTAACTTCTCTGCAAATATTCGTAGAAAGAGGAGCGGAAAGAGGGAGGTAGTACTGTTTACTGACCTCCTATTTTGTGCAGGCCTTCCCAAGGTGGAAGACCTGTCCCCCTCACACTGGGCCCACTGCCCATAGTACAGCCGAGGGACCTGAGGCCACATGGCCAGCAAGTGGCCACGCTGGGAATTTTGTCCCAGTCAGCAGAACTTCAAAGCCTGTATTTTTTCCCTCAGGACTGTACATCTTTAGAGTTCAGGGGATTTCATTAGACCGTTTCTGGGTAATCCGCTCTTGATGATGATGACCAGAAGGAAATCCCATTGTCAGCTATTTAAAGGAACTTTTGACATAAGATTGTTAGTCTAGTCCAGGTGATAGAAGAAGGTATACTTGAGCGGGCCACTCCCCACGGTGTGCCCACATGGGAACCCCACTGGCTTCTTAACTAAAAGAATATTCCAGTATTAAGAGGTGACATGGGCGTAAGTGTGAAGCATAGATGCCTGTGGGCTTGGGGTGTTTACCTGCCAGGCCTTTTATTAAAAGAACATAGAGGAATCCATTGCCAGGCTTTGCTTTGTATTTCAGTGTAGATGTGGGACCATCAGTGCTTTTCACACCTTTTTAACTGTATTTAACTGTATCCCACGATGAGAAATACAATTTACATCACAATCCAAAAAATATATGCCTGTGCGTGTGTTCAAACACATCTCTACATATATGTACACACACAAACAGAGACACACCTATATAGACACATTATCTAGATGTGCAACTAAATCAATGTCTTCATAAAATAATCACCTTACTGTGTTCAAGGAATTTTTATATTTTCATATTTCTCCTCTATTCGGCATACTTTAATTTTTCAAAATGCTTTTTGAAATTAATTTCACTTCCCCCTAATGTATTACAAACTCCAGTTTCAAAAACACCGGACCAGAAGGTCTCTTAAGATGTCTTTTGACTCTGTATTAGCATTCCAAAATTCAGCAAAGCTGCCAGTAATCAGAGAGATCATAAACTCGTTTTCTAGAATCCATGTACTGGAAGGGGCCGTGGGGATCTCATTTAGGTTGCTTCCCTCTTGCCTGGAAGATCTTCCTTTAAATGAGCTAACCTATGCAGCAGTGTCGAGCACCATGGCTGGCACATAGTAGGGGACCCCATATGTCTCATTTTTCTGTCTTCCCAGGTAGGCATCCTGTTTTATTCATGTCTCTATTCCTAGCAGCTAGTATAATGCTCAGCATTGGGCTCAGTAAATTGATGGGGAGGAAAAAAAATGAAAAAAAAAAAAAAAACAACGTGATTCAGTTTTCTCTCTCTCTTTTTTAACTTTTGGGAAAGATTGCAGTCTGCCTTAATAATGCAATTCATTTATTTTTTAAGTAGCTTCAACTTGAGGATGTGTATCGAACGCCTGCTTTGTGCCAGGTCATGTCGGATATGGAAGGTATTCAACAGTGAACGGGAAAGGGAAGGGATTCTTGTTATTGAGGAATTCCTACGTAGATGGAGAAGGGGAAGGAAGAAGCAGACACAGTTGCAAAGTTATGTGGTCGTTGACTGTGCAGAGAGTTTACCAAGGATGCTGGAGGCATCGAAGACAGAGAAGCAGTTCTGCTCAGGAGTGGCAGGAAAAAATCATAGAAGGGATGCACCTGACCTGGGCTGTGAAGGTTAAGTAGGCGTTTTCGAGGGTGTCAAGTAGAAAGGCAAAAGGAAGACCTTGGCAAAGGTATGGAGGGGTGATCCTGCAGGGTTAACTTGGGGCACAGTAATCGTAGATGTGGGCAGGCATGTGGAGCAGGCATACAGGGTGATTGAACACTTAACTTTGGGGCCCAAGATTCCCATTTGAATCCCTGAACCGACTCTACCTATAGACTGAATGAAGCCCCATGCCCACAAAAGATATCTTTTGTCCTGTGAAAAGTTAAGCTATGTGACAAAAAGAACTTGGCAGATATGGTTTAGTTAAGGATCTTAAGATGGAGAGTGGATAGGTGTGTCCCAAATGTAATAAGTATATGTGATATAATAAAGTATGTATATATAGTCTATATCCCTGGTTCCTAACACAGAGCCTCTGAACTTCTTGGAATTTCCTGGGTAATAGGACTGTCTTTTATTCTAATGAGGCTACCCTCGGTGGGCCCCTAGGTAGCTTTAGGACGGGGAGCTGGGTGCCAGAAAGACCAAGGCATGATTAGGGGGTTGGAAGCTTCAGCACCCCCAACCGCAGTGCTGAACTCAGAGAAAGGGAGATGGGCCCAAGATAGAATTAATCATCAACAGCCAGTGTTTCGATCAACCATGCCTGCATAATGAGACTGCAGAGGGAAGCCAGCTGACGGAGGGGCGTGCTGCGAAAATACAGGAAGTGGCCGCAAGCCAAGGAATGCAGGCGGCAGCGAGAAGCTGCCAAGGTCGGGGAAACAGATTCTCCCCTCAGAGCCTCCAAGAGAACGCAGCCTGCCCTGCCCTGCCCTTGCAAGATTTCATGCTTCCCTCCGGAACTGTAAGATCACAAATCGGTGTGGTTTTAAGGCACCGAGTTAGCTGTAATTTGTTAGAGCGGTGAGAAAGGCAATACCCAAGTGGTCTTTGGAATTTATTTCTTTAAGCTTCATGTGTAAAAATGGGGATAAACAGGAATGATCATCCTTGAAAGAGTAACCTCCTGGGGTTATGGTGAGGCTTGTGTCTGGACACTTTAACGTGGGGTGTAGCCAACGCCCTGGCACAGAGTAAGGCCACATTTGTTTATAGGAGTAGGCAAGATGAGATAAGGAAGGCAGTCACAGATGAGATTTACATTTTGTTGAAAAGGCTGGCTGGCTTGTATTTGAGGAGAGGGGACCATATCTGTCTCCTCAGCACACAGCCTGGTCCCTGGCCTGCTTAGCATTCCATAATTAATTAATAAACGACAGAATGCATGCTTCGTTGTATTTAGAGTTTCTGAATCAGGGAGGGGGCATGAACACTACAAGAAATCATTTGTAGAGGGGGAGATTACAGGTGGGGTGACCACTATGGCCGCCACAGTGATCCAGGTGAGAGGCTGTTTGGGTTGTCATCCCTCATGCTGTACTTTTGTGCTCAGGCCCTTTCATTCTGTCCTCAGAGCAAGAGAACAGCTGCAGACTGTCCCCACATGGTCTCTCCTCTGCCATTAATTTGTTCTTCAGCCTTCTCTTTCCAAGCAAAATGACCCAAATTATTCCGGCGTTCCATTGTTCAGAGTATTGTAATGCCTTGCAGATGTTGTGCCAGGCGATGGCCCAGAGGACAAATTTGACTTGCATGTGGGTCTTTCAAGTGACCTTCACATTCTTTTCCTTAAAAATAATAATAATAATAATAATAATAATAATAATAATAATAATAATAATAATTTATAAAATGTGACAGATTGAACACATGAGCTTATTTGCATGCCTTCCCAACGTCCACTAAAATGGAAGAAAAGGGATTTAAAAAAAAAAAGAAAGCATGTTCACAAGGATAAAGATAACAGGAGAGGAGAACAGCAGACAAGAGCCATCCATAAGTTTGGGGGCCAGGTTGCAGATGGAGGAGTGAGAACTGGCATCACAGAATAGCAGTCTACTTAGGTGACAGGACAGCAAATGGGCTACTTGATCCTGCTGACCCCAGACAGGGCTCAGCCATGAGGGTCTCCAGGTGTGGAATGGGTCTGAGTGTGAGCCAATTGGTCAACAGTCTGTGTAAGAAACAGCTGGATCACTAACCCTTCCTACGGCCCAGGCAGCTGGGTGGACATTCCTTCTCGGCCCACAGAGAGCTGCAGCTTTTCTCTTGGGTCACATGCACCCACGTGGCCCTAGACACAGCTCATCACGCACAGAAGGGATTGGGGCAAGGCGCTGGAGTAACACTAAGGAGTCACCTGCAAGTCCTTGTCCTGAGATGAAAGACCTTCTAGCCCCCTCCTCTACTCAGAGCTCAGAAGACTTGAGGCCAGTGTTGTATCTTCCAAGCAGAAAATTGTATGATGTCTCTGGGGGAACGGCTCAGACCAAGTCTGGAGCTGACATTGGGACACCCCGCTGTGCCCGTGGAAGGTGACTTTTAATTTACCACGCTCAGCTTCCAGCCCACCCTCTGGACTCTGAGTAAGTGAGGCTAGGACTTTGATAACATGTTAGTGTTGCCACTGGCAACCTGTGAGGTTCTACAAATAGGGGCATTAGAGAGAATCAGCCTGGGAGGGTGGGGGGCAGAAGGGACTTTCTCCTGCCAGTCTGTTTTCGGCAAAACCATCCCAACAGATTTGTCTTGCCTTGTTGTGCAGTTCAGTCCGGCTTCAATCTGTCCCCTCCTCATGCCCACCTGGGGTGCCACTTTCTCAGAGGTCTGGGCCCCAGGTCTGGGGGAGGGGAGGAGGATGGTCCCCCTTCCAAGCTCTTAAAGTCTAGTAATCCTAATTCCTTCCTTTTGTTTCCCCAGCGCTAGGTGCTATTTATGTGATACCTTAGTATTATTCCCTTTTTGCTTCTCCAGTCCCCCATACCTGGCTAGCAACCCCTTATTGAGGTCCTTCTGCTTGGGGTTCCTGTTTCTTGATTGGACCCTGATGGACCCAGGAAAAGTCCTTGACTGGCTTCATCAATCTTTAGTGAAGGCCTGCACCCACAGGAGATATTGGCCCAATGGTACAGAGTTCCAGTTATGAGGTTAACAGGTTTGGGGTGCTAGCATGCAGCATGGTAATGATAGCTGATAATAACACTGTATTAAGTACGTGAATGTTGCTGAGAGAATAGTGTTAAATGTGGCGGGTGGATGGAGGTGGTAGTTAACACCAGGGTGATAATCATTAATCTATTTTGCAGTTTATAAATGTATCGAATCACCACACTGTACACCTTAAACTTACACAATGTCACCTGTCAATTATCTCTCAATAAAGCTGGGGTAAAAAGATTTAAAAAAAAAAAAAAAAAAGCCCGCCCACAGACTCAAAGCTGCCACGGCCTTTTTAGCGCCTCATTCATACGTTGTGTGAAGAGTCAGTAGACGTGGGAGGAAACACTGTAAAAAGTCAGAGGTCAGTTCTGACAAATTGGAAAAAAAAAAAAAAGAGAGAAACGGCTAAGTCAGAGAGGAGCAGAAAACTTTAAAAGCTGAAATGAATGTCCTCAGAGAGATGAAAGAGCTATTTCCGTCACGAATGGGACCCTACCTTGAGAAACGTTCAGAAAAACAAGAGCGCTGGGAGAGTAAAGACGTGAGTGCCGATACTTAAAGAAGTCCGAGGTTCGAAGACAGGGCTGAGCAGTTCTCGTTAAAAGTGACACGAAAAGACGAAGATCTGCAAAGTGGGCGATGGGAAATAAGTAGAGGATCAATGAAGGGTTCCCACATCTGATTGATTAACAGGAGATGAGGAAATCCATCTCTTTGGGGGGCTCACCAAATGCTCCACACAACGAGGAATTTATAAAAACACCAGAGCACATCCTTGGCTGGTAAATGCTGACTGACCCTGGCACGTAACTATCTTTCGGTCTTAAGAAAGTTACTAAGTAGTTCTGGGATTCTGTTTTCTTGTGCATAAATGGGGATGAAAATACTTAGCCCCTCATAGCATCGATGGGAGCTTAAATCATAGGATACACACAGACATCCAGGAGAGTCCTTGACACAGTGTTACATGAACATTTTATTACTAACCACAATAAATAGCATGATTCTGCAGAAGACTCTTTAGCTTCCTATCATTCTCTAACAGGGAGCATTACCATCTGTGTTCTTTTAAATGATGTCAGCCTCACATGAAAGAAACACACACTAGCATTTATTGAACAGCAAATGCCAGTCGCCTGGCTAACTTTTCTCCACTTTATCAGATAAATTACTGACAAAAATCCATAAGGTCCAGGTGTTTTACACCCATTGTTACGAAGCTGAGGCTGGGAGACCATGCCTGATTTTGAAGCTCTGTTGGCCTTGTCACCTCTGAGAAAGGGATTTACCTGGCCGCAGAGGCAGCCTGCTGCAAAGTTTCCAGGGGGCCATGTGGGCAAACAGCCTCCACATTTTTTAGCTAATTTAAAAACAGGACAGTGTTCTGAAAGGAGCTCAGCTGACATGAACAGTCCCAAGTGAGGACTCATTCTTTCAAGCATGGACAAGGCCACCCGGCAGCTGACAACGTTAATAAAATTGTCAGGCAGAAGAGCTTAAAGTTATCCAAATTTTTATATGTACCTAAAAGGGCCAAAACAGCTCTTGTCTTTGTTCATAAAATGAACATCTGTTAGGCTGGCATTCATGCTTCGTGGCTGGACCTCACCCCTCCTAGGGTAATCAATTATGTATCAGGTTTTGACTCCCTTCTCTAGAATGGTCCCTGTAGTAAATACATCTCCTTGATATGTCTTTGTCCTAAATATTGACTCGAAGGAAGGATAAAGAGCTTCCCAGACAATAAAAAGCTAAAGGAGTTCACCACCACCACACTAGTATTACAAGAAGTGTTAAAGGGACTTCTTGAAGAAGAAAAGATTTTTTAAAAAAGTATTAATAATAAATGGCAATAACTACATGTCTTTCAACAATTACTTTATATGTAACTGGATTAAATGTTTCAATGAAAAGACATAGTAGCTGGATAGATAAGAAAACAAGATACTTACAAATGCTCCCTAAGAGACTCACTTTAGATCAAAAGATATACACAAACTGAAAGTAAAGGGAAAGAAAAAGATATTTCATGAAAAAGGAAAAAAGCAAAAAAAAAAAAAGCTAGGGTAGCAATACTTATACTGGATGAAATAGACTTTAAAACAAAGGCTATAACAAGACAAAGAAGGACCCAGTAATTCCACCTCTGAGTATTTATCCGAAGAAACCCAAACACTAATTCGAAAAGACACATGCATTCGTATGTTAATTTCAGCATTATTTACAACAGTCAAGATTTGGAAACAATCTAAGTGTCCATCAGTAGATGAATGGATAAAGAAGTGGTACATATATACAAAGGAATATTATCCACAAAAGAAAATGAAATCTTGCCTTCTGTAGCACACGGATGGACCTAGAGGGTGTTATGCTAAGTGAAATAAGTCAGACAGAGACCATATGATTTCATTTATATGTGGAATCTAAAAAAAATAAAAATAAATAAATAAATGAGCAAACAAAACAGAAACAAACTCCTAGATACAAAGAACATTTTGATGGTTGCCAAATAGAAGGGTTGGGAATCGAAGAAAAGAGGGAGGGGATTAAGAAATACAAATTGGTAGTTACAAAATGGGATGTAAAGGACAGCATAGGGAATGTAGTCAGTAATATTATAACTAGAATGTCAGGTGGGTACTAGACTGATCAAGGAGATCACAAGTGATGTAAATGTCTAATCACTATGTCACACACCTCAAACTAATGATTTTGTATATCAATTGTAATTGAAACAAATTTTTAAAAGATTTTTACTTTTTTTTTTTTTTTTACAACCTCCACTGAAAGACCTTGAAATCAAGCATCGGATGCAACAAGCATGCCTTGAGCTCTACCATCTTCTAGGCGTGTGTGACCTCGAGCCACTGAATGCATCTCTTTTAGGCTTCTCAAAAGGAAGCGGAAGTCACAATGCTACCTAGACTTAGGTATTTGGAGGATTAATTGATGAAATTTTACTTACAAGAGCTGTGTGGGGAGTGGTTCGCATTTATCCTCAAGGGCAGTGCCCCTGACTTGAAGTGATTAGGTCTGAGGTCACAGATGAGGAGGCAGAGGTACTCTGGGAAGGCAGGCAACTCTCAGAGTGGAACATCTGTTAGTAAGAAGACCAGGCATGAGACCAGCTGTCACTGCTCTGTCCTCATTGAGTGACAGCCAGTCTCTGCAGTGCTTGCACACTTGGTTTGCACACTGTGGTACCTGATGGCCAGTCAGCATGATGCTTTCCTTCCTAAGAGCAGAGAAAGAGACCGGATAACCAAATGATTGTATCAGACTCTGAGTCCATCACGTAGCTGGTATTTCTCCACTTTAAATGAGCATCAAAGTCTGTCCCCTTGGGAACTGTCAGTTCCTGGTCCCAGTCCTCGAAGATTCAGTTCTGCAGGTACTTGAGTGGAACCTGTACTCTGTTGACTTCAAGAGGGGAACAGAGAGGAAATATGCCTCGCTTCTCAAAACCTAAGTGAGCTGAATCGTGTAAGGCCAGAGAAGATGGAGTACCTGGAAAAGAAGGAAATATTCTACCTGATTGGTTTTTTCTTTCGTTTTAGTTTAGCTGGAAAATGTAAAAACAGCATCATCAGGAGGCTCATCTGCAAGCTTAAAAAAAAAAACGCCCCAGCAAAAGTCTTTCCAGTAGCAAACCAGCATCTTTGGTTTGCCAAGTTCTAGGCCAAATCCTAATTCTATCCTTTCAGTTAGGAGAGCTTTTGGCTGCAAATAAGAGTTACTTAAGCCATAAGGAAGTAGGGAGTCCAGTTGTGCAGCAGCTCAACAGTGTCACCAAGACCCCGGATTCTTTTCCTCTTTTTCCATTTTTAGCATGCTGGCTTTTTGTCTACATGCTTTTTGCCTCATGGTTCTAAGATGGCTGCCATAGCCCGAGGTATCTTATTTTCACTCTGGGGTCTCAAGCAGGAAGGAAGTAGCAAGACCAAAATTCTTTTTTTTTTTTTTTTGAAAGCCCTGCCTTTTTATTCAGGATAAGAACTTCCACCGCAGACTTTCCTTACCCTCTCGTGGTTTAGAAATTGGTCACAAACTGAGTCCATGACCGGTTTATATAGATTATCATTCATCTCTGGGGAGTAAAGAGAGGCCTACCTTCCTCAGAATTGGGAATCTCCACCTGATGCCTAACCATAAAGGCTCAGTCGTGTTAGCAGGAGAGAAGGGGGAAGGCTTTGGGGTAGATGACAGTCCATGTGCTTCCTTTTTTGCTATCCTGCATCACACCACAGTCTTCTAGTAAACCAGAGATGCCTAAGGGTATCAGTAACCCTTAGAAATAACCTCATACTCTGCCCTCACTTCACAGACGACAAAACGAGGGCCAACATCACCGAAGGAGTTTAACTAAGTTTCCACTATCGTTTTTGACACCAGATGCCCACCTGTTAAATGCTCTTAACTGGAGTCCTGGTAGGCAGTTGGATGTCCACAGTAAATTTAAAAGATTATCGTAGCTGGTGCATTTTGATGGACCTCAGCGGCAGAGCCGTGGTGCTTCTACACGAGGGCCGTTGGGGCTGTGGGAAGAGTCGAGAGCAAAGGGGTCCAGCTGCCGAGGCAAGAGGCCATCGTGGCACTCGGTGGCAAGGAGCCAGGGATTAGAAGGAGGCCACCATTTTCTCTTCTGAAAATAACTTTTAAAGTTACTCTTGCTCCAACTCTTTGGAGACTTTTTTTTTTTTTTTTTTTGAGAAAAGCATGGCTGGTGGGGAAGATGCTGGGGAAGGAAAGAGAGAATGATTAGAGGAAAAAATCGCATTCCATGTTTAGGGAGTGCAATCTGGGAAGTGGAACGTTGCATTGCAAGTGGTTCATGGTGGGTGGCCAGTAAGTATTGTAGTTGATGTTTCTCCACCTTGAATAATGGTGCTAATAACCATAACTGCCACTCAGACTTGTTCTAAAGATTAGATGAGTCTGCAGTACATGAAATGCTCAGAACAATGCCTGACATTCAGTAGACACTCAGTAAATATTAACTACTGTTTCAGTTTCGGTAATTTTGCAAGATTTGACCCTCTAGAACCTATAGTTTGTTGGAGGAGAGGAATGTGTATACATTACTTAGAGCAGGGATATGTTACTAGAACTTTTTTTTTTCTGTAATCCTTCCAACAGCCTGTGAGATCAATATTAATAATTCTGATTTCACAGAGCCGAAAATTGGGGGGATCCAGAAGGTTAAGTTCTCTGTTCAAGCCCAGAAATACATTTCCACCAAAGCTGATGTTTGTTCTGCTCTTCAGACAGGAAACCCACCTCTGTCTGAGCGATGGCTAAGTCCTGCTCTGGGGTAGGGCAGATTTGTCTCTCTTCCTCCTCTCCCTCCTGGGCCTGCTCTCTTGCCATGTTTTTTCTTTCTGTTGTTATAGCTTCTTTCAGCCAAGGAACCGGACCGTCACTTTCTCTTTGTGTCGTCACCTTCCTTGAATGGGGTTAGCATCAGGGAAGATGGTGGTACCCTCCCAAAAGGAGCCAGGGAACCAGAGTCTGGGTCAGAAGGTATCACCTGTGATCCAAGGGCATGTTAAGTCATCTTGATGGAGCAAGATGACAATCGTGGTTAAAGTTGGCACTTTTTTTTTGAAGGCAAGTTTCTGAACTGATCTCACTCCAAGTACCACTCGCCAAGAAAGAGTCATCTGAGAATCTGTGTCCCCTGGGAAGGTATTCTTACCTGCCCTTGCTCTGTGCTCTCACTGCATCATCACCTACCTGGCCCTTTGGAGCTCCTGCCACACGGTAGCATGATCGTCACTGTGCCAGTGTCTCTCAAGGCGTGTCCCGAGGACCACTGGGATCCTCGGGGAAGCAGATTTCCAGGCCTGGCTCCCCAGACCTCCTTGGGTGAGTCCTTGGGTTCCATACCTTTAAGCAGCTTCTCTGGTGATGCAGACGCTGTCCTTGGTCCCCACGCCGAGAAATGCTGCACTGAACCGTGAGCTACACGGGAGCAAATCTTTCACTATATCTTTGCATCATCAGCACTTCGCCTGGTGTATTTTTCTTAATTAAGTGGTGGATTTAATTGAGTATTTGATTAATTAGTATACAAAGCGAACAGGAGAAAGTCCAGGAAACAGAAGGGTCTGGTTTCCTAAGAGCAAAGGAAAACGATAAATCAAAGTTATTCCGCGGGGTCAGAATGGCATTTGCGACAGAAGGACTGGTATCAGGGTTCTCTGCGTGAGCTGCTTCCGGGACCCCTTCAGTGCGGGCGTGCTCCTAAGTCACACACACCCCAGCTCACTCTCTGGATCTTACGCTGCACTGTTTTAAACTCAAGCCAAACCCTCAGCTGGGGACTGTAACTGAAACGCAGAGAGATGCCTGGGCTGGATTCATTCATTGCATAAAGCCCTCCAAAGGCCCCAGGGCTAGTTTAAGCATCACCTCCTCCCTGATGTCCGTTTCCCTGAGCCAAGCAGGGTCCGTTTCTTCCTCAACTGAGCGTCATCTGATTCTTCGGCAGGTTTCTGTAAGGGTTTTGCATCGCACTTATTTAAAATGTTCACATGTATAGCTTTCTTATTATTCTAGATACTCTTGAAGATAGAGAATGTCAAGCACCATGTACATAGTAGGCATATAAATCTTTCTGGAAACAATCTGACTTCACCTCTTTTCTTCTGGTTTTTCTTTAGTATCAGAAGATGATCTTCAGCAGTGGATCATGCTATAAATGGGGGAGATAGTAAAATATGGGCTGGAGCATCTTTATTCTCACTTACAACATATAGCATAGAGTACTTACTTTCACTTGCCCTCCAACGTCATAAAGATGTTAGGTAACTTTGCTTTCTTTCCCCCCTTATGCTGATTTTTTAGCAGACATTCATTTACTGGGTCTTTTTCTTCAAGTATTTTAGTAGGTAAACACATATCTTTTGTGTGTGTGTGTGTGTGTGTGTGTGTGTGTGTGTGTGTGTATGCATACACACACACATCAGCTTTATTAAGAAATAAGTCATCATAAAAATTTACTCTTTTAAAATACACAATTCAGTGATTTTTTAGTATATTCAAATATTCAAAGAGTTGTGTAACCGTCACCATTTCCTAATTTTATAACATGTTATGTCACCCCAAAATAGATCCGTCTCCCTCATTCGCAGTCACTCTCCATCATTCCTCTCCCCACCGGAGGGTGGTGACCACGATCTGTCTGTCTCTAGAATTTGCCTGTTCGGGATATTTCCTCTGAATACAATCAGTGTGCGATCTCTCGGGGCTTCTTTCACCCGACAGTGTTCAGGGGTCCTCCGTGTCGTACCCTGTGTCTGTGCTTGGTTTCTTTGCCCGGCCAACTCGCAGCTCATCGTACGGATGGGCCACGTTTTTAACGCGTTCACCAGCCGACTGACACGTGGGTGGTTTCCACTTTTCCGTTGTTGTGAATAATGCTGCTGTGAATATTTGCATACACAGTTTTCGTGTGGACACATATTTTCAGTTCTCTGGGGGATACACTGAGACGTGGAATGGCTAGGTATATGATGACTCCATGTTTAACGTGTTGAGGAACTGCCCAACTGTTTTTTGCAAAATGACTACACCGCTTGCAACCTTTTATCCTAGGTTTAGCCGTGCGTGAGCTGAGAATACCGATACCGCGTGTCTTCACTGAGAAAGCAAGCTAACAGGACAGGTGAGACACAGGTGATCAACGTGGCGCCGAGCACTGCAGGATCTCCCCATCACCGCAGCCACTCTGGGCACCAGTTCAGGAATAATGAATGGGTCCAGTGAGCTGTGTGAGGACGCAGAGGATCCGGGGCTCAGGCAGTCACTCAGGACCAGATCAGGTTGCTGAACCGTGAACTAAAGGCAGGATGTTATTTAATAGATAAATTTCCATGTCTGGGGTCAGCGTCCTAATCGTATATCGATCACTTGCATTTGTTTTTCTTGAGTTTCACTGGCATGCAGCCGAATTATTTGCGAGGCTGTTCCTTGGGGCGTTCAGCTTGCTTCTTCTGTTTTTCTGCTTTGCACACGTCGCAATCAAGATTCGTAATGCCTCCAATCTCTTTGGGAGGTCATACCTTCTCTGTTGCAGATCATGCCAATACTGTGGCTCGGGGTGGCGATGGAGTTTGCGTAGGAGACAGTTTCACTGAAGACATGTTTTTCTGGGCCTCAGTCTTCAAGGATCAAGCTGAGCATATTATTGCCAAAAGCTCAAGGGCCTCTATGTTCTCTATAGCGGAGCACGTAATGAGACCCTTCTGCAAAATGGGGTCAGGTTTGACTCTCGTCTTCTGTCCTCCCTGCCCTAATTATTATTTATGACAACAACACATTGCCTAATGGAAAGATTCTAGACAAAAATCTAAACATTTAGGCCCTTCTCAAACAGGAAGATCTGCGTCCTAAATTAATACATGCTGGACCAGCTCAGTGGTAGCAGCCTTGCTGCGTATCACACAGAATTCTCTGTGGTTCCTTTGCCTGGTTTCTCGACCACAACCAACTCCCTCTGCCAACCAGAGATAAATTCGGTGCCTACACCAGGGGAGAAAGGGCCCCTCCACCCCGTGCTGTGTCTGCTCCCAGGGCACTGAGCTTGACTTTCAGCTTCTGTCTGACTCGAGGTTTTTTTTGAGATCTGCCTTGCAAGTGTTGGTAGACCAGTATCTCCAGCCAACCAGGGGAAGGCAGGTGGCTTTCTCAGACTTCCAGGGGTCACACCATTTCCATTTCCTCACACCCAAGTAGGGAGAAAAGAGATGAGCTGACTCTAGGACCTCTGGGAGGGAAGACAGTTGTCTGGCACCTGAGCTATTTCAAGAAAAAGAGATGGTTGGAGAGAATGGGAGAGCCCGGGAAAGTGATGATGGGTGGGATGTTCTGTGACCCCCAAGATTGACTCGGAAGTTTTCTACACTCGAGTAAACAGATTTTGCACCTGATCTATCTTCTCTAACATGGAGCGTTCGAGATTTCATAAGATGACGAAAGTATGAAGATAAAACAAAAGGATTAGAAAGGAGATAGGATTAGCAGTCACCAGGAGTTGGAAGTGGTTGTGGGGCAGGTAGGGGAACATAAGGGAGTGGCTCTGATTTTTCAAGGGGTCTCTTAGGGAGATCATCAGTGACGGAACTGTTCTGTATCTTGATCACCATGGTAGTTACATGAATCTACATACGTGATAAAGTGACATAAGACTATACACACGCCGTGCCAATGTCAGTCTCCTGGCTTAGAGATTGTACTGCAGTTATCTAAGATGACACCACTGCAGGAAGCCGCGTGACAGGTACATGAATGAGACTTCTCTGTACTATTTTGCAGCTTCCTGTACATCATTAATTATTTCAAAAGTTTTTTCTTTTAACCTGGGAGGGAAAAAAAAAAAGGAAATAGGAATGCAAAAAGAAAAAAAAGTACATGATATGATAGACGGCAAATAATGGCATGGCATCTAAGTAGGTGTAACCTCTAATAGGCTTCTGACAAATGGTGACATTTAACACAGGAGGGCAGCTACACTGTGCCTCAGGGAGTAGCCTTCATTAAAGTTTCCCCAGAGGAAAATGTCACTCACGTCACAGACAATGTGCTAATCTCAACATGACACTCAAAGTAGAAATTAATAAGAAAAAGCAATAGCCGTGGTCAAAGAGGAGAACAGGGAGTTGACAGAGGAAATACAAGTGGGTCTTAGACATAGAGACTCAACTTGGCCGTGTCACACACTGCTTTAGAAGACTAACCACATGAAGAAACATACTGGGACACCATTTTTTAACTCTCGGATTAGTGAAAATCTGTAAGTTTGGTAACACCTTCTGTGGGCGAGGCTGTGGGACAGAGGCCCTCTCAGGCTTTGCTGGTGGGTACCTGTCCCATAGACGGTGACTGGGCAGTGTCAACACGACTCCAGAAACAGGGATGGCTGACTATTCACCAAAATCCATTTCCCTCTTCATGGTAACACAGAGATGGAATGTGGCTAAGCAACTAATAATGGCTGTACCTCCCAGCTCCATAGCAGACATGTTGCTAGCACTCGCCAGTGGGATGTGAGTAGATAAAAGTGTGTGTGTGTGTACACATGTACACACACATTTACCAAAAAGTGGCAACAAGTTTCCTTCCTCCCTACGCCCGTGACCTGCACCGTGACTTTGCAGCCATCAGGAGGAGGACTCTGTCCTAACTTCCAGACCCTGTAGAGAGAAGCCCCTGTCATCCGAGCTGGCCTCTAGAGCCATCAAGACCATCATGTCATAGCCAACCCCACCTGGCCCACCAGCTGAACACAGATGCTGAGCAAGCCCAGCTAAGAGATGGGCCACATTCATCTCTTCGGCCTGAACCAGAACAGCCCAGCTGGATCTGGCCAAATTGCCCACCTGTACTTTTAAGCCACTATATCTTGGGGGAGATTTGTTACACAGTGATGCTAACAGATATGGTGCATGCAACTTCTGGACAAGGTTTCAAAGAACCACCTCTGCCTCCTCCATGCTTTCTTTCCACCGTGCCATCGTCGTTCCTGAGATAGTACATAGTTCAGAGCCAGTGGATGTCTTATTTTTCAGTCAGGCATGCAGCACCAGCAAAACTCATCAGGACTCCACTCTGCCAAGGGGTATGGGTGTGAACCACACAAGAGATAAATAAAATTATTTACTGCAAGCACCGATACGTGCAGTGATGAGAATAAAGTGGGAAGGTTGGCGTACTTTACCTACATGGATGAGGAGGGAACTAGGACACTGAGTAACTCAATACTCACCTTTTACAAATGAGGGAAGAGAGGCCTAAACCGAGCAAGTCAAAACAGTAGCTCATGTTCTACACAGTAATACGGAGAATCCCTGTGAGGCCATGTTTCACGGGGCATTGCTGAAAGCAGGACAGAAAGATGCAGAGGATTTGGGAGATTCAGAGCACACCTGAGCTTAGAATGCAGATGTGGGCTGGGGAAGCGTTCCGGGAGATGACCGTGGTTCAGCTCGATGCCCCAGAGGGTGGTATGGCATGCGTTAGGGGGTGTGAGTACAGATAACAACTCAGAGCTGCACTGTTCTGCTGGCAGGGGCCACGTTACCTGCGAAGCTTGTTTCTACTGCACAATACGAGGACCTAGGAAATGACCCAGAGCACTTTGAGGACCCCTGGAATACCTAGCCGCCTCGTAGCCTCTCTCTCCGCTACAGGAAGCCAGCCAGGGCAATTTTTTAACCCTTAGGAAAAGAACGTGCCCTTTAGATGAATATCATGAAGAAACAAAACCCCCTCAATGTGACATGGAAATATTCTCTTTTATGCTCAACATTAGAAAGGGAATGTGAGCTGATGGGATAGCCATACGCATCAGGCCTCTAAAAGAATGTATTTTTCCATTGTTCTTCTAAAATGCTATGTTTCTTGCTTTGGTTAAATGACAGACTTCCTTCAGAAGAGGATGTCAAAATAGCTGTGATTGAGAAGACATCCTGCAAGGAATCTTTTATTGCAGAAAGCCAACTCCTCAGGTGTGGGAGATGGGGGAGCCTGGCGTCTGGTATGGACCCTGGGAGGTCCACGCACAGCCCCTGCAGGGTCTGCTGCTTTGTTTCATCAGCTCAGGGCATCCTGCCTTGGGACCTGTAGCATAAGGTGGGTTTAAGAGGTAACAGTGCCCCCTACTGGCACAAGAAGTTTTAAAACTATAACTTGCAAATCCTGAGCAAAGCAGAGCCTTTTTCCCTGTCTCTGGGGCAGAATCCATGCGTCAGCCTTTCTCCCATCCCCAGTGTCCTTTGAAACGAGCCCCTCTGCAGGGGCTCGTATGTATCCTCCTGACCTGCAGGCAGCTCAGGGCCTGTGAGCATCGCCGGAGACCACTGTGCCAGGGAGTTCTGTCTTGGGTCTGCACTCACCGTCTTACACATTCCCATGGCATTTCTTTCTTCCTGAAGAAAACCAAAGTAGCTTTTGACTGTGGGATTGGGCTGCAACAGTGAACTCTTTTATTTTCTTTTTCCTTTAAAAAAAAATTACAGCTAGCTAAGGAGAATTTTCAGTTTGCATGTCTGTGCGGGTTTTGCTAGGTGTGTCAGGATGCTCTCAGACTCTAAATCTTTACCAGTGACCACTGCCACACCCCTTCTCTGCACCAGGCCCCCCGCAGATCTGCCCAGGACAGATCTGGACTCTTCTTTCTTGTGGACCGTTGGCCTCATTTATTACACATCAGCTCCTATCCTGGGGAACTGGCCATAGCCTGGTGACCCGGGAGGGCCCCTCTGGGTGACAGCATGTGGGATACTCTAGTGCTCAGTCTTGTGATGAAGCGCCCAGACTGCCCAGCCAATCTGTCTGGGTTCCAGTCCTGAGTTTGCCACTTCCTGGCGGTGTGACCGTGGTCAGGTGATTTAACTGGTTTGGGTCTCAGTTTCTCATATGTAAAATGTGGATGATAATAACAATGTCTAATACTCAGGGTTAGTGTGAGACTCAAGTAAGTTAAAATATGTGTTAAGAACAGCCATCCGCCAAAAGTACTCAATATATGCGTGTCGCTATTCTAGCCCCTTAGCTTAAGGCTTACCGTTATCCTGTGGTTGTTTTCTTGGCTGTATTTCATCGGGTCTCATCGTGGATTCCATTGCCTTGGAAAGAGGGAGCCCCAGGTCACAGAGAAAATCTGTAGGGGCTGGAGTTACCTAAAGATAGCAAGGAAAGTAAACCTTCTGCTTCTTTTAATTCCATCAAATGACCCTGATTGCTGGGTCCAAATGTGTGACCTAATTTTTCCAGAAGAAGCCACTATTATTGACCCAAATCTACCCCCTCCTTCTTAGGTATATCAGCAGTCCCCAATCTTTTTGGCACCAGGGACCGGTGCTCCTCTGAGAATCTAATGCCTGATGATCTGACGTGGAGTTGAGGCGGTGATGCTGGCGCTGGGGAGCGGCTGCAGATACATTTGAAGTTTTACTTGCCTGCCTGCCACTCACCTCCTGCTGTGCGGCCCGGTTCCTAACAGGCCACGGACTGGTACCAGTTTGCGGCCTGGGGATTGAGGACCCCTGGTCTATAAGACGCACACACAGGGGAGAGGCTGGGCCAGACCCTTCAATGCCACCCCATTCCTCAGTCAGGCATCCTTACCGGGGGTCAACTGATAGGTTATAGTGATTCCCAGACCCCCTCAGAAGTTGTGCGCAAAACTCTTTGTTTATCAGGAATATTTTTTGTGTGTGGAACTAGTCCACAAAAGTCATCTTTTCTTAGAGAGAAACTGTCCTAGTGGTTAGAATGTGTCCCTAATACTTAATGGGTGGTGACGACGGAGGGGGAAGTTGGTGGTGAGGAAAATCACCTTATAGCCACTCACCAGTTTTTGGTCCTATGGTAGTTTTTCTGAGAGATCCAGGCTTCGCTTTCCCGTGGCTTGGGTTGTATGGGATCAGTATTATCCATCGATAATTATTCACTATTAAGGGGAATATGCAGGAATTAAAAGCCACATGCTGCCTTCCAGAGCTGGGGATTTCTGTCAGCTCTTTTGAATTATTCACACTCTCCGTTCCCTTTATTAACATAGATAATAATGAGTTGGTGGCATTTTGAGGCCCAGGACCCAACATAAGCATGTTTGTTTTTCCTCTTAAAGCTCCAGTAAACATCTAAAAAGATAATGATGGTGTCTTCATGGGCACTAATGGGAGATTCTCATCATCACTCTCTAGTAAATGGGGGACAAAATTGCTTCAGTGGGAAGTGGGGGTGCTTCCCCTCGTCATACACGCACTGGCTTTGAGAGTAATCTTGGCCAGTCCTCCGTGAGTGGTATGGCAAGGAGCAGGCTGACTCGTAATTTATGGATCCCACTGCAAAATTAAGTGCAGGGTCCCCTTTTACAAAAACTGTTGTAGGTTTCAAAATGGTGACAGCAGAGCATTAAACTAAGTTCAGGGTCCTTCTCAGCATGCAGCCCTTGTGTGACCGCACACAGGTCACAGGACCATGAAGCCGGCTCCAGTAGGGATGCTGGGGCACGGGGCACTCCCCCATTCACACTCCTCTTCAGCCCGTGGGAGGATTTGCTGCGCCTTCATCACACCACGCCTGTGCCAGGCACATGCCAGCCTCACGGCTCCCTGCGGGGTGTCCTTCTGCCGGCAGCTCCCTGTCCCAGGTCACCCGCTAGCTCCCTCCCTCCTTTGCGTTAGGTTTCTGCTCAGATGTCACCTGAACAGAAGGACCTCCCCGACCACCCTCTTTCCAGCAGTACCCCTTTCTTTCACGTCCTCCCTGTACCCTCTGCGGCAAAGGCAGGATTCTCACGTGCACCATGTTTGTCGTTGGTCACCATCCTCTCCCTAGCGAGCTGTGAGCACCTGGGGGGCTAGGACTCCGTTCGGGTTGCTCCGTGCGGCCAGTGCAGTGCCGGGCAGGCTGTCCTTGCCCCGTATCTGTGGAGCACAGGGGCGAGGACGCTGTTTGCCACCCCTCAGAGCCCAGGGTGCGAGCTCAGGGAAGGGCGAGCACGTGCTCACGACACTCCCTGCCTCTGCGCCCCTCGCAGGTGGAAGCGTTATCTTCCCCCCAATCTTTGTCGTTCTGGACGTGCTGTGTAAGATCCAGGACTCCGATCACGAAACGGAGAGGGGGCCTTGGCGTCAAGGCTGGATCCATCACTGATGTTTGAGAAAACGCTAAAACTCACTGCTTTCCAAAGCGTGTTATTGGCTGTTGCATGGGAGGGTTCCCGGGGTCACGTGGTAGTGGGCAGGTTCCCAGGGTTACGTGGCGGTGGGAGGGTTCCCGGGGGGTCACGTGGCGGTGGCAGGGTTCCCGGGGTCACGTGGTAGTGGGCAGGTTCCCAGGGTTACGTGGCGGTGGGAGGTTTCCCGGGGTCACGTGGTGGGAGGGTACCGGGGTCACGTGGCGGTGGGAGGGTCGAGGGGTCACGTGGCGGTGGGAGGGTTAACGATGGTAAATGCTTCCTCACCTCCAGCTTCCCGGAGCTCTTCCAGTGCCCACGTGCACTGAACTTCACACTCTTATTTGGGCCACAGGAACCTCTGATTCACCAGGGCAGGGGTCCTCTGTGAAGTATACTTCGGGACACCCTGGTATCGTGGCACAAATGCCCTGGCCTGATGTAAGAATGCTTCTGAACAGGTGAGGTCCAGGGACCGACCACCACCAGGCCCTCACCCTGGGTACTCCAAGTCTTTAAACTAAAGCAGCTTTTGGGGTGCTGGGTGAGCCCAGAGTTTCTATCCAGCTTCAACGTTCTAGAAAAGGCAGTGCTGGCTTTCCATTTTCCTCTTGTCAGAATTAATTCATTTGTTCAACAAATATATATATAGATCCTGTCACATGCCAGGGACTTTTCTAGGCCTTGGAACACACAGTGAAACAAGCTCCTTCTGGTGCTTTCTTTCTCATAGATGTCTGGGATCAACGGCCTGGTGTGGATGGATTTGCTGTCTGTCAAGGTCTCAGTGCATTAGTTGGCCCTGGAAAAGCCACTTAGAACAGTGTAAAAGAGGGAGCATTTGGACCCAAAGCCTAGAGATAAAATATCCAGGCCTCACCACCAATAAGGGTGGCTTTGTGCCCTGAAGTTATACCATGCAGGCTCCAATCTCGGTGGTATGATTGGCTGAGACCTTGAGCAAATAACTTCTTAATATCAACTTTGTTTCATCTGTACAGTGGGGATATGAACATCACCTGCCTCTCAGGAGATGCTGCACATAAAGAACTTAGCCTAATAGCTGGTTTGTGCTGCTCACGTAATGTCTCCTCATTCATGTTGTCACATCCTCAGTGAACTTAGGCAAGTCACTTTCTTTGGACCTTAGCTGTCCCCTTCTATCAAATGGAGTGCTTGTTTCAGCTTTATATAGGTCTGTGTTTCTGGCTCAGTTTAGTATCAGAACTTGGGTGGTTGGTTGTCTTTCCTGCACCTGCAGACTGGCCAACTGAAACATAGCTTTATGAGATATCTATGTAGATATGGCATGTGTGTAACCTAAGTCTCTGCATATATATACACATGCATATATGTGCATATGCATCATCATTTGTATGTATAGAGGAAGGAAGGAATAAATAAATGAACGTCAGCATTTAAATCAAGCTTTCTACCTCTGTCATTGCAGTCTTAGCCACTGTTCCAGCTTCTGAGACATGCTGCTTTTTTGCATATGTGGGAGTGGTCTCAGGTTAGAAAACTGAATTCCTGCCCCCTCTACTACTAGTATTCTATCAGTCCTATTGCACTCCAAAGAAATTTTACTTAATTTCCTCTTTTGCAGGTGTTTTGTTTTATTTCTGTTTGAGAGCTGCCTCTTCCTCCCTACCTCCTGGATCTACACATCACTCTGGTCACCAATTACTAATTTCCTTAGACAAAAGTATTTTCTCACTGCCTGCCTATCATCTGCACACCATTTGTGAGATTCAGGACCCTGGCCATATAACAGTCTGGGGACGGGAACCCAAAAGTGCTTGACTTGCTCTGTGCTCAATAATACCCTGATTTCACAAAGGTCAGCCCATTTAACACACAAGGGAATCTCAGCCAAAATTTAGACATGGGTAGCTTTTCCTATTATCTCAGAATTAGTTTCAATCACCCTTAAATTATTGCAGATTGACCAGCAAGCAGTGGGTTCTCCTTTCATTAATCTTACTAACTGGCTGCATTCGTTACAAATCTTTTTTCCTAGCCAGCACATGATTCTTTTTCTGCAGAAAGGCACTCCTCCTGTATTGCCTTTCTTTTCCATGTCTTACTTTTATTTGTGCATTTGATTAATGGTCACATCAAAGCACATCCTGACAGCCATGCTTCTGCCTGGGTTTCACCAGGAAAGCTATCTGGATGCAGTTTTTTGCATTTTCTGGGTCTCTTGGAAATTAGTCCCCTCTTTGTACAGAAACCGTGGTTCAGAGTGATATAACAACACATCAGGCTCAGGCATATAAAAATAGTATTAAAAGATAACGGTGAACGTGTTTCCTCATTATAGAAGGAAGCATGTGTGTCACAGAATATGTCGGAGACTAGAGAAAATTAGGTGAGAGGGGAGAGAAATCATCCATCTCCTACTACCCTGAGATCATCATCATTTGATCAGTTACTTCAACTTATTTTTCTCTGCATTTTTAAAGACAGTTGCCTACTTTCTAAATGGAATTCTGATTCCTGCTTTTTCTTGCTTTTTATTTTCACTTAACATTAATGATCTTCCACACTATCACTTTCACTGGCTGGATAATGTTCCATTTAGTGATATGTCATCATTATTTTTTTTTAAGACAGTCTCCTCTTTTGGACCAATTAGGGTATTTTCGATTTTTTGTTTGTTTGTTTGTTTTGAAGATTTAATTAAGACTTTGTTACCTTCCTTTGGCATATAGCTTCCCCTCTCTCCGATTCATGTTGTAGTGTAAATGAATAGGGTGTGATTTCTGAGTCAGAGGATTTGAATTTTCTTAATCCATATTGTCAGTTTTCTTCTGAAAAGGCATGTACCACTTTATAAGCACAACCCATGGTATCAGAGTGAGCCGTGGTAGAGGTGAATTGAATGTTTTCGCTCATAATGAAGTTCTGCCCAGGACTTTCCTTTCACTTGATGTTTTTGATTAGAAAGAAAGAATAGCAGCTCTTTTTTAAAAAAACTTAATTGTGTGGCCTGCCCTCCAACGCACAAGGAAATGGTTTCCTTCTCTGAGTCTCAGTGTTCCTACCTGTAAAATAAAGAGATCGGATGAGATGATGCACTCTGGTTCATCCATGTGTGTGGGTGGCCTTTGCAGTTGGGCAGGTTGACCAAATCCATCTCTCCTGGTGGCATCGAAGGAGGAAAGGCTGGCCACTGAGTAGAAAAATAACATTCATTTCAATGGGTGGGGGGACACGAAGCAACCTCGACATCACTCATTGTCTTACCAAGATGTGCAGAAAATACCTCTCGAGAGCTGCAGGGTGCAGACGAGGCAGTTGGAGGGGAGGACACACACTTCCTGTAAACACATTCCTTCCACGCATCCTTTTCCGGAGCCCTGTCAGGGGGCGGTTTGCAAACGTCCCATCTTTGGAGAAGCTCATTCTCTAGACTGGAGTCATTCTATATCTTCGTGGGATTAATCTCAGTGGCGAACCTGCTTAGTTCACCTAAATCCTTAGAACATTTGGGAATTCCGATAACAGAGCCGGAAATGCTCTGGGGGTTTATGATGCAAAGCTGATTCCTGCTTCGCTCTCTGTAGTGGTTACATGGATTACATGGAGAAAACCTCTTTAAATGCCAGGGAAATACCGCCCGTGTCGTCTGTGTCAAAACCTTCCCGTAGACTTAACAGTTGAAAAGGATGCTCGATAAATATGATGACACAGGATATTAAGCTTCGCCATTACTCCACATAAAGGCGTCAGGAAGTACAGATACAGGTACGACTCCTGGGGGTGGCACCGGCAACATAATGAAGAAGTAGCAATAAAAGCCGCATGTGAAGATCCCCGCGTACAGCTGCCACATGTGGAAACATCTGTCCAAATGGGAGCAAAGTCTGGCTGTCCCAGATTGGTCTCATTAGTCATGTAATAGCCCATCAGTAGAAGAGGGAGAAAGTCACTTTGTATGTGATGGATTGCTCAGCGCTGTGGCACTGTCCCGGCACCCACCCCCTTGAGTTGTGTTCATTCATTCTTACCTCCTCTAAAGAGCAGGGACCGCATGCCAGTCATCGGAGAGCCCAGGGCCTGTGGCACAGATTTCACCATCAACAGCTAAGTCAGCGTGTGACCTCTGCGGGCTGTCGTTCTCTCATCTGTTGAGACGTGAGTGATGCCACTCACCAGCAGGGGTACTAAAGGACAGCACCGTCACGAGTACATCCTCTGGAGCCAGGCGACATGGGGACGGATTAGCAGAGTGGTGTTGGCCAAGCGGTTTCATCTCTATGGCTTAGTTTCCTCATCTGTTAAGTTGCTAATTCACCGTGTCGTCATGGTGATTAAATAAATATGTACAGAGTGCTGTGAGGAAAAGTGGGCCCTAGCAAACAGGCATTGTGCACTCATCGGCTAACTTCACCCCCACTGCCACTCCCTTCCAAGGGAGCTGCAAGGTTCAGGACCAGTACCGTGATACTGTTTGGGGCTTTGTAAATGCTAGTTACTGTTGTCATGCTTACACCCTTTCCTCTCAGTAAATTGCCCGGGTACGGTCGTGTGTTGAATGGAATAATGAGCTCATTCCTTAGGTTGATTCTCTAATCAGGCCGGAGCTGGAATCTTTTATTTTATTATTGTATTCACACATTCTAGGTCTTTAGGTCTAAGATGTTTATACAGACCAAGGAGATGAGTCCTAGCACTTTTTTCGAATTGCCAAGCTTTCGTAGGTCACTGAAGCTTAGGTAAATATGCATCACTCACTTTTCCTTTCTTCTTCTGTGATGTGTTCTGTCCACATTAAAAGCAGACTAGAGAGATTATAAAATGGCCAGTTAGGTTTTAGGGAAAAAAATAATTCATTTCTAAAATCTCCATATTTCAACAACATGGATGGACCTGGAGAGTATTATGTTAAGTGAAATAGAGAAGGATAAATACCTTATGATCTTATATGTAGAATCTAGCGAACAAAATAAACAAAACAGATTCATGGATACAGAGATGGGAGGGGTTTGGAGGGCTGGGTGAAAAAGGCGAAGATTTAAGAAGTACAGATTGGTAGTTATAAAATCAGCACGGGGATGTAGAGCACACAGCACAGGGAATATAGTAAAAAATATCGTAATTATGTATAGTGCCAAGAAGGTCCTAGACTAATGGGGGGATCACTTTGTAAACTATATAAATGTCCAACCACTATACTGTACGCCTGAAACTGGTACAATATTGAACATCAACAGTAATCGAAAAATAAAAATCATAGAATATAGACGTCCCCCTCTTACACATGGCACCTTTGCAATGTGGAGACCTGCTCGGAGTTTGTTCTGGGTCCACTGTCTTTGTTTGCAGAGGAGACACCTGAGGCGGGAGAGGCAGAACCTGCCTTGGCTCAGGTTAGCGGAGTGTGGGTGAGACCGGGGGTTCTGCAGAGTTGGACCTGGGACCAGCAGCCTCAGCATCACTTGGGAACTTGTTAGATATTCAGATAACTAGAGCTCCGCCTCAGACCTACTGCATCATGATTTTGGGAGGGTGGAGCTCAGCCGTCTGTGCCTTGAATAACCCTCCAGGTGATTCCGATGCGTGGGAAAGTTTGGGACCCACTGAGTTAGGCTGAGGCTTTCAAGCAGGTGATACCTTTCGTAAGGACAGTCTCAGGCCTGCTCTACCTGGTCTTTTTCCTCACTCCCCAAGCAAATATATACCTGTGACCACACAATCAGAGCGGTAAATTGAAGCCAATTAGCAGCTAAGTAACTGCCAACACTTGTCACCAGGGTAGTTGTTAGTAATTAGCACTAATGACTCTAGAGAGGCAAACAGTTGTGGTTCAAAGGCGTCCCCGCCATTGGAATTCGCTGGGAGTTTTTTCTCCATTTTCCTGCCCCGTTTGTCTTTTACATGCACACGCCATCGCCGCTGGATGGATGCCTCTCTTGAGATCTCATCGTGAAGTAATGCGCGGCGGTGTTTTCCGATGCTTGCCAGGGCGAGCCGACTCATTCAGGGCGCGCGTGAACGTTGCCCGTCAGCCTTTTGGATGCAGCCTTTTGGATGCGTAGTTCCTATAGCGATGTCAGGATGTACATGACACCTTTCTCCAGGAAGCAGAAAGTGATTTATAGGCACGACAGGAACTGTTGGACGCGCTCACCCGATGACAGTGCTCTGAATTTTGCGAGAATGGAACCGCCGAGAAAGACGAGAACTCCCCTTGCAAAAAAAAAAAAAAAAAAATGGGGGGGGTAAATTTCAAATAGAAAGCAAATAGGTTAACTTCCGTGTTGCGTTCCCAAACGTGGATTTTGGAGAACTCTTTGTAAGGAACGTTGACGGAGGAAGTTCACCCGCCCCTCCCCCCATCCACTCGTCCGTGACTATGGTGTGTGTTGGAAGCACGGGAAGGTTGCTCTGGCCTCCAGGATGGTCCTTCAGGTTGCCGATGGTCACTCATTATCCCCAGTCTCACCACACCACCCCCCATGCCTTGGCGGGGGCAGACTCCCCCAGAGGTCTTCTGATGGTCGGACTGAGTCGAGTGGAGCTGCACAGACCACCGTCTGATCTGGGCGGCGTGGCATGCTGCTGTTCTGTGCGGATGCTGGGTGCTCTGCCCTGATCAGAGCTCTCCACGGAAAGGTTTTGAAGCTGGCAGATGTTTCGTTGTGCGGGGTCCTGTTCATCAGGGGACAGAGCACGTTATCAAAGGGAAACCTGGCTGTGTTCGGCTGTTTCCTTGCTTCCTGCAACCCAATTACCGGTATAAAACCAGGGAAGTTGGTTAAAACAAGGGAAATTGTGTGATATAAAGGTATTATTCACCTCTTTCAGGAGGTGACAGCTATTTAAAACAGCTGGATTATCCATAAAGAGTGGGGGTGGGGGGTGAAATTTGTCTCCCAGAACACCGTGCTTTCCGGGCATTTTCTGTTCTTTCTTTTAAAAAAAAAACAAAACATATTTTGTGGTAAATACGCATAACTCAATTCACCACTTTCACCACATGAAGCCGTTGTGTGACCATCACCACATCTGTCTCCAAAACTTCTTTATCATCTCAGATGGAAACTCTGTCCCCATTAAAGTGACGTCCCGTTTCTCCTTGCCTTCATTCAGCCCTGGAACCCACCATTCCACTTCCTGTCCCTCGACACCGAGAGACTCTAGCGACATCATAGAAGTGGAATCACGTGACATTTGTCCTTTTGTGTCTGGGTTATTTCGCTTAGAGCGTGATGTCTCCGGCGTTCATCCACGTCGGGACATGTCTCACCGTCTCGTTTTTCTGGGCGTATACCTAAGGACTGTCAGCATCTTTAGCCGTGTCTTCCTGGGCCCTCTATAGAATTAGCTTCCATCCCCTGCTGCTCACACAGACTGAACTATTTGCAGTTCACTAAACCAAGCGGCTCACAGCTCTCAGGTCTCTGTGCCTCCGCAAAAGCTGGTCCTTATGCCTGGGACAGCCATCTCACCAGCCTGCCAAAGTCCAGCTCTCTTTCTTAATGCTTCCCCGGGTGTCACCGTGGGCTCGGTACTCACAGCCCTCTGTGTTTGCACGGATCACGGCACGTGGCACTGTCATCATCATCATCATCATCAATGTCTTCCTTCAGCCTGCGGATATCCTGAGAGCAGAGACTCTGGTTCTGGCGTCTCCCGAGCGTGTGTGGCATGAGTCCCCGGTGCCTGATCTGTGCTCAGTGACCTCTGTCGCTCAGACAGATCATGCTGAGCGGCTGGCTAAACAGAGACCAGAAACCCAGTTCTACTAGAAGTTTTACTAAAGAAGGAGTTCGCTTGGGGGCCGTACAGATACTTTATCTGGCTCCATTACTCTCTCAGCTCTTCCCCGAGTGGAATTTTGCAAGTGGGGGTCCAGCACAGGCAAAGAGGAGGGGCCCCCATAGGACCCCATAGGACTCATCCTCAGTTATATATCCCTAGTGCTGGAACCCATCTCTGGGGGGCGGGGGGTCTTGATCTCCAGACCTCAGGAGCTGGCTAGTTTCTGTGACTGGTCCAGGATTGTCATTCATTGCTCGGTTTGCATGGAAAATGGTTCAGGAGTGAGCAGCTTCCTCCCCATCCCTGAGTTAGACTGTGTCTTTCTCTGATTAAAAAAAAATAGATGTATATTTTGTCCAGCACGTACTATGCTCAAGGCATCCTGCGAGGCGGAGAGGTTTGCAGTGTGACCCCGTCCCTCCCTTCAGGGATGTGTAATCTCAGAGGGAGCCAGGCAAGTGTCCAGGAGAGTGCTCTGTGCTGAGCCTTCTAACCGAGCAAGAACAGTTGGTCATTGTAAAGCACAGAGGAGGCTTCCTCCTCGACCTGTGTGTTCAGCGCCTGCTGTACTACAGGGCCCTGGCATCTGGGATGACTAGGGCAGCCCCTGGAAGGAGGATGGCATGATAGTTAGATCCAATGTAGAATGGCCAGGGCTATGTCGGGCAGAGGGCAGGTTGCTCTGGGAATGAACTTGTTTGTTCAGATCCATTATTTATCAAGCATTGGTAAGTGAGGGGACAGAAGGGAAGTTGATTCCAAATGACAAGAACCGAGAGGTGATGCCTAGAGTGACACAATCTCAGCAAGACAAGGAATCCCGAAGGCCTAGGATACCCAACTCACCTTACCGAAGGCATCGGTCAGCCTGGGCACACACCCCCAAATGATGGGGAGTGTACTACCTGTCACCACAGCCCGTTGTGCCTCCAAAGAGCTCTGGCCTTTGAAAGTTCTTCATATTCAGCCCCAAGTCTCCCCCTGTAGCGTCTCCCTGTGTTCCTGGTTTTATCCCTCCTCATCCTCATGCAGGATTTGCCCTTCAGATGTCCAGGGAAGGTATAATGGACCCAGCGTGGCTTTTCATCTTCCAGGAAAAGCATCCTCAGTTCCTGCAGCCCTCCTCAGGGTGGGGGATGACATGTGATCTGGCAAGGGATTAGTAAAGCCCATTTGGGGTCCTCTCCTCCGGCTCTGCTGTGATAATGGTACTACTAGCCAACAGCTCCAGATGGCAGCCGGGGATGCTTCTGAAACCCTGACAGCCCAGAGCTTCGTCTCCACCCAGCATCTGGATGGGCCACGGGAGGAGTGTGCAGCTCTGACAGGCTGCTTGTTCCCTTCTCTGTGGTACCGGCCCAAGCCCTGGGCTCTCCTGTCTGCACCGCAGGACATGGTAGGGGAAAGCAGAGGACACGGACAAGCTCTTGAAGCTGTGTGCCTGTTCAGTCTTGACAAGACTGACAAAGGCTCTTTGGGAATACTGTGTTCTGAGCATTTTCAACTTTTAATGTTGAGCCGTTAGAAATGGAGCAGGTGTGTCTGTTTCTGGCAGCCAGCCATTTATTGCCACCTCACACCTGACACCTTTGGCCTCTGGTTACCTTCTCACCTGAGGTAGCCACCTGAGCTCTGTCCCCGCGTCCAAACTAGGCTAGATGGCAAACCCTCGGGTAATGCAGTGCTTGCCCGAAAATGTGATTAATTGTGCTTTTGAATGCTGTTGGTTGTTACAGTATTAACAGCGTCCACATAAAGTATTAAATTTTGTTACATGTGGATATTTTGTGGCAAAAATGCTAACACTTGAGGTGAAATATTCCATTTTGTAGTCACTGTAACAGTTGGTGTCTTGCCTCTTTCCACAGATGTGGAAACTAAAACTTGGAGAGAGGACTTCACCTCCCCTGTTCCACACAGCTCAGCGATTCAAATTGGGATTCAAAACAGGAGGAACCAGTCTGAACTAGGATTCAAAGCCCCTTCCATCAGACTCTAGTATTCGAACTCTTAGTCCGTATTCTCTTTTTTCACATAGTGTAAAATTCACTCATTTATAGTCCACAGTTGAGGGGTGGGGGTGGGAGTATGGGTTAGGATAACCACAAAGTTATGTGACCATCACTGCAGTCTGATTTTATAACTTTTTCGCCACTCCAAAAGGGAGCCTGTCCCTGTTAGCAGTCTCTCCCCATCCTCCCGTTCTCCCAGACCGAAGGAACTACTAATCTCCTTTCTGTTCCTGTGGATCTTCCTGCTCTGAGCATTTCATATAAATGGAGTCATACAATAAATAGATCGCTTTGAGTGGCCGGCCCCCCTGACTTAGCCTAATGTTGTCAAGGTTCATTCGCGTTCCGGAATGCATCCGTGTGACCTTCACTTCTGTGGCCACACAGAGTTCCATCGTGTGGACGATGCCACGTTTCGCTTATCCATACATCCATCCCCTGATGGACATGCCAGTCATCGCCGTTTTTTAGCTATTACGGATAACGTTGCTGTGAACATCTGCATACGTGTTTTTGCGTGGACGTGTGTTTTCATTTCCCTCGGTGTAGACCTGGGAGTGGGGTTTCTGGGTCAGGGAGTCGCTCCTCCCCGGGTACCACGTTGAGGAACTCCCAGACGTTTTTCCAACACGGCCGTGCCATTTCTTAGTTGCTGTTCTTGGGTGCTTTTTTTTTTTTTTAAGTGTAAGCATCACGTCCGAGGTATTCTGGGTACCCCCTCCCCCGCCTCCTTCTAGCTCAGTAACTTGCCTGCTGGTTGTTTTTGTTCGTTTGTTTTGTTTTGTTTTGTTTTCACTCCATTGCACAAAGCAGCCTGGCTATAACATTTCTGAAGCAAACCTGATCGGGATGTCAACTTTGGGACTTAACACCTCTGTAACCTTGGGTTTCTTAACTGTTCCTTTTTCAGCAAAACGAGTCGAGTCAGTGAGAATCAGTGAGTTGAAGGATTCCAGGACATACAGTGTATAAAAGCCTGGCACAGGAACGAGAGCACTGTAGGAACGCTTTCTTTCACTCAAAATTACAGTTGAACTCCTACTGTGTGCTATATATAAGCACCTAGCAGAAGCCAATGGGGTAAGCAGTGAAAAATAGGGATTCTCATAAGTCTGTGAGTGCTTTTTCCATTCAGCTTCGCCTCCCCACACCTCCCTCTTCCTAGCCCACTCTAGGAGGACCGGTGCCCTGTGATTCCAGAGTGAGTCGCTCTCACTCCTACCCGCTCTTCTTCGCGTACTGGAACCTACTCCCCTGCGTTCCTGGGCCAACCTCCCTGCCTTTGCTTGGTTGATTCTACGTGATTTCCCAGTCTCAGCCCTGTCAGCACTGCTTCAGGAGAGCCTTGCCTGTTCAGATCAGTTCCTCCTATTTTATACCTGCACAAGCAAACACCACAGGCTTCCCCTTCCCAGCGCTTATCAAGGCTGTCGTTTTACATTTATTTGCATATGCATAGTTCTCTAATTAATTTCCGTAACCCCCACTGGACTATAAGCTCCGGGAGGGGAGCCCAGGCTGCCATTGTTCACCCCTGTGTCCCCTGCACACAGCAGTAAGCACTCGATAAGCATCTAACGATGGAATGGCCGTCGCTCCTCTCGCTGTAATTACAAACTGTCGAAAGCGACTTGCTGGGAGCTGAAGGGAAGCGTCCTCCACGTCACGCCTGGCTGAGTGAACAGTCAGTCTTCCTTCAAGCCGCTTGCCTGCCCGTCCAAACCACCGGGTTCGGTGAGAACACGTGTGGATGGACAGACAGCCAGGTGTTAAGTAGGTTGAGCTTGAGAAAGGCTTGGAGCACTTGCTGCCAGTCCCAGGAGAGACATCCAGAGCGTGTGACATCAGAATTGAGGGCCGCCAGGAGGCAACCTCAGAGGAACCAGCGCGTCTCCTGCGCCCTCATACGGTTGATTAATCCTCCCTGTCCTCCGTCCTCCTCCCACCCGGTGACCACAGCCAGCGTCCCAGTGTCACAGGTGCAGGCGAGCAGATTAATGCGTCCCGGGGCCTGGTTCTCTGCAGCGAAGATGCAGGGCGACCTCCCACCCTCTCCCTACGTTGTCATCTCCTGTTTCCTGCTCCTTCCCGTTCGTGTGAGGGCCAGCTCCCGTCCCTGGCCCTCTGCCGCTCGCTGCCTTTGAAGTATAAGTAATAAACTTTTACAGACGGCGATAAGAAAAGCCTCGTTAGCTCCGTCCCTGGCTTGGATAGTGACTCTCTTTCTGAGTCCAGCTCTTTAATGTATCATTTTTAATCCTGTACCTCTCAGATACAGCCCTGGGACTTCTTTGAAGTGTCACAGTCTATCTTTATATTGGCTTGTCAGCGGAGGGACCTGGGCTGAGCCAGAAGCTTCCCATGGGCTTCCCCAGAAGCCTCCGTCTTTTCCCTGGCCCAGCCGTGATGGTCTGTCTGCTCCTCACCTGTGCTGAGGACAGGTGTGCCTCCTCCGTTCCTTCTGGGGGCAGTAACTCTTTAGCTGTGAATGTCCTTCCCGCTACTTGCTTGGATCAGCTTCTGTGATAGCAAGTGCTAAAGTAACTGTAGTAGTAATAACATCAGTGATAATACATTCCGCTGATTGATAACGCCAGTCATTGGACTAGCGGCTTCATGCAGATTGCCGCATTTAATCTCCCAGCGAGCACGTGAGAAGAGGTGCTTTCTTATCCCCATTTCATGGACAAGGACACAGAGTCTTACAGAGGTTACGTAGCTTGCCCAAAGTTACACAGTGGGCGAGGAGGGACTCCGTCCTTAGAATCAGAGCGATGCACTTAACCACCTTATAAACCAGGAAGCTTGGAGACGTACTTCTAACAAAAACACTCTAGCGTTTTTATAGCCAAATGGTGCCCCTTGGGAGATTCTACACTTAAATGATGTTTTCCCCCTTGCTTTAATTGTCAACATCATGGCCCTCCAAGGGTGTTTGTACCTGTAATTGGACAGCTAAGATTCAGGGCTCTGGGAGATTGAGATGAAGTAAGTGCCGTGCTAATTCCTTTGCTGCCTAAAGATGTTTGCAAGCTTAAATTTAATGGTCTTTTGAGAGACGCGTCCCCACCTAGCACCTCATTGTTGGCAAAGCTGTGTACTGAGCACAAGGGGCTGGCATAAAGGAGAATTAGACCTACTTTCTACTTTGGAAAGCTTATGTGTAGAGGAACAGAGAAATGTAACAGCAGATTTGCATGTTATCTTACGTGTATACATTGTGTATATTTCAATGTACATTTAGTATATTTATGATATAAAAGTACAAATCACATGTTTACATTTCTGATATTGGCTATAAGCATCGCTGATGTTTGTAAATTAACCAGTGCTCAAACCTGGTTTCTGGGCTGACGGACTCGAAAAGCAAATTTCCCTGGGGCGTTTTCCCCTGTACTTGTGCCAGCCTGAGAGTGGGCATCGCGTGCTCACCTGTTAGGTGAGAACCTCGAGCGACTGCTTTTTTTCCCTTCGCCAGTGGAAAGTGGCTCGTGACCTCTGCCCAACCAGACGGTAGAGAACCCTGGTTAGTGAGTGGGCTAGGAGACCTTCTTAAGATGTCGAGAGAATGGGCACACCCATGTTCATTAGCTTCGTGCTGTGCAGTTGCACACCAAGGACCCAGGCTCCCGGAGGCCATGGGTTAAAATGAAGATTCTCAAGTCCGATTACAAGGACATGAATCCCAGACCAAGATGCCTTAGCTCGGGTCACCTTGGGCAAGCAGTTCAACCTCTCTGTCCTCGATGTCCTCATCGGCAACATGGGTGTGACTGTACTGCCTGTTCTGTAGGGCCATTGAGAGGGATGAGTGGGGGGCACCCCACGTAAAGCCCCATGACCAGTACTTGGAGCAGCGCTCAGTCACCCGTCATCACCATTAGGCTGAGCCATTGTGTTACCTCCACAAATGACGCTGACAGACGTGGGCACGTAAGACGACAAACACCCTGCCCACAGGGAGATACGTTTGGACAGAGGTAATTTTTACCAGGCAGGCAGCATGGATAGGTTGTTTCTCAGTTAGTGAGTACACACAAGTTATTTGCAAGCGTACAACTACTCTCGCTTACCCAGGTATTAATCATGACGTCGACTTTAATACTCTGCTATTTCCCATTTTGCTCTGAAAATAGGATGTTGGAAGGGAGGCAACATGGTGGGATATGGGCTCAACATGGCCCATCTATCACCCTCCCCACTCTTCTTGGGCTCATGTTATTATTCCAGACACTGCTCCAAGCCCCCAAGACAAGTACAGTATGTCCTTTCATATGGTAAGTAATATAGAGCACATTATTTTTCAGTCAAAACACAAGCAAGTATGAGATAAAAAAATTTTAAACGTGCATAATAAGTGTTTCAGATAAAAATTGAGACTTTGTAGTCCCTGCTCTGCTTCCTGTTTGCCGTGCGACTTAAAGACTCGGTTTTCTCTGCTATAAAATCAAGATGATAGTGCTTTCTGCATCAGTGGATCCGGGGAAGCATCAGAGGAGATGATGTGTGTAAAGGCAGAGCAGTGTTCAGCGGGTGGCTTACACCCAGTATTATCTCCCACCCCGCTGTGGCTTCCCCTGGTGTTCAGGAGTCACGGTGAACCCGCTCGTTCCCCAAGCTCTGGAGTCTGCCGCCCAGGCTCCTGGCTCTTCGTGCCTCTCAGCTAAAGAGGCGTCATCTCAGAGCTTGGAGTGTTTCAGTGTCTTCCCCTCGCCTCTCCCTTGGTGTGATGCATTGGTTCATCTGTCACCTGCCGACCAGCCCTCATCAGTCTCGCTGTTACCTGTGCATCTGCCCGCTTTGTCTCTTTGCTATCATCACCCATCTAGTCATTCAGCCCCTTCTCTGGCACCCACTCTGCGCAGAACACAGCATCTTTTGCATCTTTTCAGTTTTCAGAGAGTCCGTGAAACTCTTCTCATCACTGACGGAGCTCTACAGCCCCATCAGTGGGTCATCAAGACATCTCGGCAGAGATTTCGCGTTACGGTTGGCTCTGGAATGGTTTTCTTTTTCCCCCTGACCTTGTCTGCATTTCACAGTAATTCAGCCACATCTTGAATTCCTCCTGTTTTCTGTGTCAGTTTGACAATTTCGCTTAGTTTCAGCTTTTCAGGCAGCCCTAGCCAAAAAAAAAAAAAGACTGATGAATACATACTATTCAAACGCTTTTCAAACCTACCTAATGCTGGGCCCAGAAATAGAGCTATAAAACTCGCGATTGCCGATTAAGTAGCTCTGTTGTCTCGAGGAAGCCCCGGTACCATTTCCCTTCCCTAGACAAAGGCTCAGGAGAAATGCAGCCAACCAACACTTTAATTAAAAGGACGTTTAGAGAAGATCCTTTCATCTTCAGAATTTTCTCTCACCTTCAAATGAGCGTCCAGCATTGTCTTTTAAATTATTGAGTCCTGTCTGGCTGGGAAAGCTCCACTGAGAATATGCGTTCATCTTTTTAACTCCCTCCATCAGAGGGTCCCGTCTGATCCTCCATGGATGCAGTTCTAATGACCTCCTTCTCTTCCTACCCACATGTGGCTCTACGTGAACACGTGGTTGCTGCTCACGCCTAATTAACAGTCCTCAAGCTGTGTCTTATGTACCCACATGTAGTCGGTGGTCAGCTATTCAGAGAAGAGCGTTATCAGGCCCTCAAGCTTCTGGAACGTCTCAAAACTTAGAAGTGGACCTAGAACAACCTCAGTTCTGACAGTAATCTCAGAGGCTGTGTGAATTATACTGAGCCATGTACGTCCTCTCGACTGCCTTGAAAGCTGGCGTTGTCCTCTTTTTACAAGAGAACATTCTGAGACCCAGGGACGTATCTGCTCAAGGTGGTCCCACAGCCGTTTAAGGGAGACCTGTGGGTACTAGGCTCAGTGTTGCCAGGCCGAGCTGCTGAGGTGCTTCCCATGTTCTCACAGACAATAGAGAGGCAACGTAAGAGAAGAAATGGGGGAAACAAGAGGGAAGAACGTCTGGGGAGTGAGCTGGCGGCAGTGGTTTGAAGTGGGAGGCAGCAGAGAAGACTCACACGATGAGGGCAGCTCGGCAGCTCTGCAGCTCAGGACGGGGGACGAAACGCCACAAAAACGCCAGTCCCGTGGATTTTGAAAATAGTCTCTCCACCATATTTGATCATTGGGGTTGTTGGAGATGATGTAGAGAAGGGGTCCCTAAACCCCAGGCCACAGACTGGTACCGGTCCATGGCCTGTTAGGAACTGGGCCGCACAGAGGGAGGTGAGCGGCTGATGAGCAAAACGTCATCTGTGTTTGCAGGCGCTCCCCAGTGCCAGCATCACCACCTCAGCTCCGCCTCAGATCATCAGGCATTAGATTCTCATAGGAGCACCGGTCCCTGGTACCAGAAAGGTTGGGGACCACTGAGAGGGTCAGTAACCACCACTAAGTCTGTGCAGTGCCTTGAAATATTTCCATCCCTTTAGTGAGCAGATAACCTGTATGAGAGTCCCAGGTAGCCTAGCACCTATGTCAGGTTTATAGACGAGCGTGCCAGGGTTTCATCTTAACTCTCGTCGGACCGAAATCAGAAGCGTTTTGATAAGCCACTGGATAACAGTACAGGTATTATAATAGACAGACAAAAATTGATTTAGGTTGGTAATAATACTATAGCATCGACTCATATTTGCTGAGCAGTTTCTACATTCTTGGTGTTCTTCTAAACACGTTTGCATGCCTTATTTTATTTAAATGACACATCGGTCCCTCACTGTAGATGGATGAAGTGAAAAGAAAAGCAGGCCTTTTTCAAATAAGGATGAAACAGCAGGGGTTCTTCTTGTATTCTCCAAGGTAGGAAATCTGGACAAGCTTCCTCCCTGGTGTTCCATGGAAGCTTCTAGAATGAATAAAGGAAGAGGGATAAAGCACAATCCCTGCCCTTCAGCAGTTCAAACCCAGTGACACTAACATATACCCAAGACATTAAAGATCCTGTAATATGGACTGATAGGGAGATAAATCAAGATATTTAGAGTGCACAGGGAGGACCCAGGTGAGTGAGAATCAGGAAAGCGCCAGAAAGTACCCTTTCAGTCAGGGCTTGGAGGAGAAGGAGAGGAAGTTCCAGGCGTGCAAGGTGGGGAGAGTGCATTCCAGCAAAACGTGCGTGCACAGGCCCTGCGTGTCCAGGGGCAGGGGTCGTCTGCCTGGACGAGACCACCACCCACCAGCCCCGTCTCTCTTCACCCGCCCTCCTCTTCCTTGGCACCTGCCTTCATCCGAGCCACGGCACAGCCATCTCGTTTACCTGATGTAAGCCCATCGGGTCAGGCCCTTTGTCCGTTTTGCTCACCGTTCTGCCCCCCGTGCTCAGAATACCTCCCAGCCCATGGTGAGCGCTCACCAAAAATTTCTCGAGTGAATGAAGGAATAAATGACAGTTTCAAGTAAGGAAAGTCTCTTACTGCCACCAGCACCCATTTTTGGTCACTGCAGCACCTCGCACCTTGTGTATCTTAAAGCATTTTGTGCATCTTAAAGCATTTATCTGTTGTCTGTCTCCTCCTGCAGGGTGAGCTCCGTGAGGATGGGAATGCCATCTAGTTTCTGTTCTCTTCACTGCTATATCTCTAGTATCTAGCATAATACTTGGCACGTAACAGCGCCTGATAAATATTTGTTGAATGAATGAATGAATGAATGAATGAATAAACGAACCAGCCTGCTGGGGGCTTGAATGGAGGGGGTCAGTTAGGGCACCAGCTTGGCAAATTACAGTTAGGTTTTGAAGGGGAGTCTCCCCCAAGCCCACGGCCTTTGATATGGGACTCTAGAGCAGGAGTCCCCAACTCCTGGGCCAGGGACTGGTCCGGTCCAGTAAGGTCTGTGGCCTGTTAGGAACCGGGCTGCACAGCAGGAGGTGAGCGGCAGGCGAGTGAGTGAACTGGTCCCTAGTGCCAAAAAGGTTGAGGATCCCTTCTCTAGAGAATCCTTTGTGAAAATTTTAAGCTGGGCGATCACATTTGCATTGTGTAAGAAGCATGGGGCATGGCTTGGGGGAGGCTGGAGCATGTTAAAAGCACTAGCTAGACTAGCTTACACCTAGACTGATGTCTCCTTGGGTCTGGGAATATTGCAGAGCGTTTCCCCAGGTCATGATGATTGATGCACGATGTTTTTCTGGGAAACAGCTCCTTAGTTCTAAGTTATCAAAATTAGCATTGTCAGGGCAAACGGTTTGGCTCGTTCGTAGAAGTAGATTCGGTACGGCTTTTTAAAATTATCTTTTATCTTTGCCAGTTAGTAAAAGATCTGAAAATTTTATTCCTTCGAACGGTGCTGAATTGTTAGTAACCACGGCTATGAAAGCTGCCCTCTAAAGCCAGCAAAATACCCCAAAAATACTTCGTCAGGACAGCTCACAACTGAGAATAGCCTCCTCCCTCTTAGCCCTGACAAATTATTAAAAACACGCCAAAATTTCACCCGCCTCTGTGGAACTGACTCCTGTGTCCTGTGTTGACTTTTATTTCTCCTCCCATAACTTATTCTTCCATCTCCTAGCTCTGTCCAGTAGAACTTTGTTGCATTGATGGAAATATTTTTTTTATCTGTACTGTTTGATGCTGTAGCCACCAGCCACATACAGCTAGTGTCACTAAGGAACTGAATTTTAGTCTAATCTGATTTTGATTACTTTAAATTCAAGTAGCCACCTGTGGTTGATAACTGTGGGGAGACAGCACAGCCCTAGAAGTTTGGATAGACTCTAAAATTGCACCAAATCTTTCATACACCATTGCAGTATTTAAGCCCAGAACAATCCTGGTTACTTCTGGGCGGGGGAGAAGCATCCTGACAAACAGAAATGGCAAAATCCTTCCCCCACACCTTCATCGGAGGCTAACATGAGTTAGAACGACTGGATTGGTAAAATCCTATTTGTAAAAGTGCTTTACGTGCTGCCTGACTCATAGTAAATGCTCAATAAAGGTAGCATTTATTTAATCCTCGCGGTTAATCCTAAGGGGGAGAGGGGATATCGTTATCTGCCTTTTGCAGATAGGGAAACTGAAACACAGAATTTTAGGTCCAGTGCCCGGGATGGTCTTGTAGCCAGCGAGTGAGAGAGCAGAGACCCCTTACCACAGCCTGTCTGTGCTTTCCTATACAGTAGTCCAAAAAGCAGACTTAACTTTCGAGATCTCAGTGAGTTTTACCTCCTTCATCTCCTTACTCTGCGAGTGAAGTCACCTCTTAACAACAGCAAAGCTCTGCATCCTTTGCAGCACGTTCTCCCACGCCCCTTATCCGATGTGTCCGCTGACCCTGCAAGGTGTGTGGTCAGTTGGTCCGGTTACTCAGCTCGGCAGCTGGAGGGAAAGGCATTTACAACCAACACGCTCTCCAAAGCCCCTGACTGGAGTCACCTGCGAGCCAGAAAAACTGCCTGAGGCGTGTGTATCAGGGGGAAAGGGAGAGCAAAAGAGAAAGCTGTGGCTGCAGCCGCGAACCCCTTCGGAATGACGTAAATCCCAGCCAGAGGAATTGATGATCCCCGGTATGGAGTCGGGGCAGGGAAGTCAGCAGACGTGTGATGAGGACAGGAGCCCGCCTTCTCACTCCTGTGCTAGTGAATTGCATCTTTCTCTCCGGTTTAAATGAAATT
>PVKZ01003821.1:0-112168 GCA_004027375.1 Macroglossus sobrinus
ATGGGCAAAAGGAAATGAGGAGGCTCCAGTGCGTAGATTTTAGCTTAAGAGCAACAGAGGCCACTGAAAGGAACTGAGGAGAGTCTCAGTTGCTTCCTAGCAACAGAGTGAAAGTCATCTTGGTGAAAGCTGCATTGAAAGGAAGCAGAGACCGAAGTCAGGAAAACTAATAAGGGAGACAATGTGATCTTCTATGCAAAGAATACTATCCTGAAATAACGCTGCACAGCAGTGCTAAAAAACAAGGCTCTAATGACAGCAAGACCTGGGGACCCATCTGGGCTTCGCCACTTATTAGTTAAATGACCCTGACCAAATAATTTCTCAATGCCTCGGTTCCTTCCTGTGTCCACGAGATTGTTAAGAGAATTAAAGGAGGCCACATGTGCCCAATGCTTAGAACAGTACCTGGCACGTAATAAGCACCCGCTAAGCTGCTGTCGAGTCCATGGCAGTGACAGACAGATTCTAGGCAATAAGCTACACTGAGATGGAATCAGCGGAATGCTGAGACCAGTTGGACGGTAGGAGGAGTGACTAAGAGAGATAAAGGAGTTTAAGATGTCTCCCAGATTTCTGTGGAAGAACCAGTTTGGGGAGAAAGGCGATGAGCTCAGTTTTGGGCCTGGGGAGTTGGTGGTACCCCTGGCTGGCTGCATGGAGATGAGCAGTGTTCCCTGGCCTGGGCAGATAGGGAGCCCACCAGAATCTGAGCTGGAGAGGGACTGGTGTGCAGCTGGGTCCCCCAGGTGATGAGCTCACAGCCCTGAGGTGAGGGCGCAGAACGAAAAGACAGGAAGGCCCAGAGGGAGCCCTGTGTCTGGGATTGAGGGGAAAAAAGGAACCAGCAGGGAAACTGAGGAGAACTGAGTTCAAGGTCATAGGAAACACAGAGAGAGTGTTCCAGGAAATTCAGGGGGTGGGGTGAGGTGGAGGGGTGGGGGTGGGAGGAATTTGCAGAAAGAATAGTCCATAGCACCAGACGCTGCAGGGCCACAGGGCGTCAAGGTCTGAGGAAGAGCACCGGGTTGTGGGGCAAAGAAGTCCTCAGAGACCTCAGGGTTAACTGAGGGTCATCAGGGTGATCAGTAACTCCGAAACTCTGGGTGATGCGGGGTTCCTGGCTCAGAGTTGAAGTAAATGAGAATTACAGGTCGGGGAGAAAGAAGGTCTGTATGAAGGCAAGGAGGGCGTTATGCGGTAGTGGGAGCTAATAAGGAGAAGAAGGAAGGCAAGTGAAATGCTGGAAAGAGACTTAGGAAAATGAGAAGTGCGAACTTAATGTCCACGAGAGGACCCAGAGGTGGGCTGTGGACAGAGAAGGGCGGAGACAGAGCGGTGTTGGGGGTTAGGGGGTAGACAGAGAAGGGGAACAAAAATGAACCCATTTACTGAGCACCCACTCTGGGCCAGGCCTTGGCAAGCATCCTCACTGTCCCCTTGTCTCACCAGTGAGAACCTGAGGTTCAGGGCGCTGGAGGACCCGGCTGGGGTCTTAAACCGCCGGTCTGAACTCATGGTGGCACTCTTAATTGCCAAGTGTCCCCTCGTGAGGGACAAAACAGTAGAACCTGGGAAGCAGACACAAGGATGCTTCCCTAAGTGGGAGGATGGATCGAAGTGATTGTGAGCGCAGAGGCAGAGGAGGAGCCGGTTGGAGCGGCAGAGTCAGGCACCAAGGAGGGGTTCGCCAGAAAGCTCGCCCTACTCCACCCCACCCCGCCCACACCCACACCCACACCCACACCCCAGCCCTGAGAGTCCCCGCCAAGCAGCTCCCGCAAAAAGGGCCTGCGCGCGTCTCCCAGCAGGGGGCAGCAGCGCCCCGCGGAAAGCCGGCTCCTCTGCCCAGGCCTCGGAGCGGAGGCAGGGGTGCTGCTGCTCCCTATGGAAGGAGGGTCCGGGGGAGGGGGGCCCCCGGCTGGGGAAGCCCCGCTTCGGTGGGTGTGTCCTCCCAACCACCCCCGCCCGCCTGCTGCGCCGTCAGCTGCCCCGTGAGGTCCGGAACATTCTTCCTGGGTCCTGCGCCCTCCGTATAACCTCCCCAAGCCGTGCACCTGACCATCTGTCTGCACAGGGCGGCGGCTCAGTAAACAGGCGTTACTCGTTCCTGTTCGCCTCCTCCCCCGGTTCCCTCCCACGCTCCTCTCTCTGCCCTCTTCTGTGCCTGGAAGCTCACCCCGGGGGTTTTCCCCACAAGTTTTCAGCCCGTCTGCACTGGGCGTTCTGGCGCCCCGACACCCCTGTGCAACATTTTCCGCCCTCTGAGCACAGCGCAGAGACCCCGGCCCAGCTTTGGCTGGGTTCATGGACATCGAGCCAGCACCTTCCGTCTTCCTAAGTCTCTTTCTAGCACCTTACTTTTCCAGTTCTTCTATTTTCTTCTCCTTATTAGCTCCCAGTACCGTACAACTCGGCTTTTTACCTGGCCAGCCCTACTTCTGGCTCCTACCGTGTGGAGCAAGACCCCACCTCTTCCTCAGGCCCCTCTCCACAAGGCCTGGGTGCTCCGCAGGACACCTGGTGTCCTTGGGCTCTGCCAGGAAGGCCCCACGTCCGCCTTGTAGGAACAGCCACGGAGGGCTTCCTTACAGCCTCCCTTACCCAGGCCCTGAGAATCCAGCTTGTGACTGATGTCCCAACAGCTCGGAGTAGTAGGTCACACAAACATAACTCACTACATATCGGATGCGAAGGGAACATAGCGTATCATTATTTTGCTTAGTACTAATCTGGTCTTTCTCCTCTGAGCCCCACCCACTACTTAGTGGGTTGGGTAGGATAAACTAAATGTCCCATCCAGTTAAAGTCTGAGCCGATATTTTAAACCTTCAGATGTTTGGTCTTTAAGAAAAACACCCAGTGTCTCTGATATGTCTGCTCCCTCCGCCTCTCACCCTACAGGCCTAGCCGTGCGGAGAGGGGGTGCTCTCTCCCATCATGGCACTGGGGGCACTGGGTTCTTTGGTCCCACAAAGGCCCTTGGATGTGTGCTGTCCACTGGTCTTTGGAGAGAAGTCCTTGTTTTGCCTGGGTCATGTTTGACCTCCTGGCCTCCAGTACTGAAGGTGTGGCCCGTTCTTCCAGCCAGGGCAGTGCTCCTGGTGACAATTTGGTGACTCAGCCTCAGCTGGGCCACAGGCCTCGCTCTTTCCATTCGTTGTCCCGTCTGTTAGCCGGGAGTCCACCCCTTAGATAGGACTAGGAGGTCACTTCTCTCCGAACAGCAGGCCCTTTAGTGGGCCCCTTGGTTCCCCACTCAACATCTGCACCTTATGGGGCGAGGGTGGCCCCGGGAAGCTGAACTTCAGGCCTCTCTCAGGCTGAGCCCCTTTGCTGTGGCTATGCTTTGGGTTTTGATGGGGCAGCATGTGAAGTGGCTTCCTCCCAGAGTCCCCAAGGGGGACACTCGCTTCTAACACCTTCCCTCTCTAGGCTCAGAGATGGGGACAGTAGGGCAGTTCTGCTGATTGCCTGGCTTTTCCCAGTCTGTCCACTTCCTCCTGTTTTTTAAGATTCTCAGGTACAGCAAAGGGATGAGCTTTGTCTCTACGTCCATGTCTTCCTTTCTGACTCCCCTGAGCCCTGAACGACTGGCTTCAGTCTCTTACTCTGTATGTTGGAGAACTCTGTGCTTTAGGCTCAGTCTTGATGTACTAGAGGAAGAGTAAAATGAATTTGGAAAAATCCTTTCCCCAGGTAATGGCCTGGCTTGAAAGTCTGGGACTTTCTCATAATCCCATTTCATGAGCAAAGCGGAACGTTCCCTGGGTTTCTCCTTTAGGATTCCTTCCTTAACCAATATGAGCCCAGACACACAGATCCCGTACTCCTCCTTACTGCGCTCGTGCTCATCCCTCCTCCCACAGGCAGGTGGACACCCAGGGCGAGCCCAGGAGAGCGGGACACAGGACAGAAGAGCACATTAGTGCCTTAAAGTGGATCCTCCTTCCCTCTCCTGTAGCCTGAAAGCTTTTCACATCCGATCCAAGTCACTCAGCTTTCCTTGTTCTCTTACTGTTCTGTAAACCCCCAGGTCTCCATCCCTTTCTCTTGCTTCCCCAAAGAAGCTGTCAGCAGCATGGCTCCTCCAAGATACCAGGTGGAGACCCTTGGGCTCCCCCTGCTCTCACCGCGTGAGCATACCCCGGTCCCCACTGCGGCCTCGCCTCCCATCCTGCACCTTCAGGTAAAGCCCAGACCTGTTACCGTTCCTCTGATGTTCAGATGCCTTTCTCACTTCAGTGCCATTTCTCATGCTCTGCCCACTGCCTGAACTTTCCGTAACCTCACTCTTTTCTAAGGCTCATCTCACTGTCACGTCCCATGTAAAGCCTTTCTTGACTTTTCTAAGTCCTTGTGATTTCTCCCTCTGAGGGCCTGAACCACTTCAAATCCCTATAAAGTCCTGCCCTGTACTTTACAGCTATGTTTGTATTTCTCTCCCCACTGCCCTGAAATCTCTCTGAAGGCAGGACTGGTATATCGCTCAGCTATGTATCTTCCCCAGGGCTATCAGTTAAATTAAATTGAGTGTGATTATCTACAGGAATAGCCCTAGAGCGCATTTTAAAGTAGGTACAAACTCATGAACTCACGCAAATGGTTTCATTTCTTTGGCCTTGATTTCCTCATTTGTTAATAGTTGAGTTGGTTTCCATGATGTCGCAGGTGTAGGTCACCTCCATCTTTGACTCCATAATTCTGCCCATGCTCTCCTGTGGCTCGGATGCGCATATGCATGTGTGCATGCATGCGTGTGTGTGGGTGGGTAGGGGGCGTGAGCAGGGCCACTAACTGGGAAGGCCAAGTGGAGTGTTAGAATGGCCCAGACTTTCTATTAGCACAACCTTGAGATCCAGGCTCGGGCACTCACCTGCTGGGCGACGGGCATGCTACCTTCTCTGAGTAAAATGGAAAATGAGGAGAATCACTGATCCACTCAATAAACATTGCCAGAGTGCCTGCTCAGTGTATACACTGGGTTGGTAGCTGGGGCTATGGAGCAAATGTGACATGTCCCCTCTCTGTAGGAGACCAGAGTCCATTAGAAGGAGACAACCCTGCGAACAAGTACGTGTAATCAAGCGTAGAAGTTCTCTGTGGGAGAATGTCCAGGACAAAGGGACATAGAAAAGGGAGAAACAGATAACAGGCTCCAGGGATGATCTATCCAGGAGTGGGACAAGGAGGGCTCGCCTGGGGACGTGAGACAAGAAGGGAACGCTCCTGGAACTTCTGGGTGGAGGGAGAGAGACGTGGTGTCAGGCCCGTAATTGTCATCAGGAGCCTTCTCGGACCCAGATTGATGAGACCTAAGAATCTTGGCTCCTGAATACATTTCTCAAGAGGTGGTCACAGCTGACATTTAGACTGCTGGCCTGGGCCCCTAACCTGTTGGTTTCACTCCAGGCTCTGGTCCCTTTCCTGTGGCCGATGAGTCATCTCCAGTACCTGAGGTGGCCTCTGAAGCTTCGCTCCACAGTGAGCCTTTGCTCAGCTGATTTTCCAGGGAAGAGCCATGCTTGACGAAAGGTAACGAGTTCCATAAAAAAGTGACCTCTCCTCAAACCCACTTCTTTACTGGGTCCAGGGGAGATGTTTTCTGGCACAGAATCCACAGGAGTTTCTACCAAGGGACAGTCTGAAAAAGCAGCATTAGCCGGAGGAAGCTGTTCAAACGCCATCCATTTTGACACTTGGCAGGATTAGCAATGCACCTCTTCCCTCCGAGAGTGGGAAAGCTTCCAGAATTAGTCTGCCGGCAGAAAGGGAGGTTGAGCAAACAGGCATATTGTTTTCTCATAGCTGTCTCTCTTGTTAACGTTTGGTCGGCCAGCCGTGCATTTTTGGAGTGTTACATAGGCTTACGCTCAGCCTTCATCAGAGAACAATTAGGATGAGTGTGGGGAGAGGCCAGAGGGTCAGGGACAACAGATGGGCCTCCACTTAAGCAGGTTACAAGTTCACTGCTCCAGAGGAAGACGACCCATCTCTGATGGGGGGAGTGAGGCGTTGGGTTGAAAGAAGCAGAATGGAAAGACGGCCGAGGGCCTCTTCTTTCTGAAGTATCCCTTTGGGACGAGTCTCAGTATCTTGGGCAGATGATTTAGTTTTCCACAAAGAAGCCTCGGCAGCCCTGGCAGGACCAAGAAGCCGAGGGCCTGGTGCCATACTGAAATCGCAGCATCACTGTGTTTCCAGCGGAGGGATTACTCCTCGGTGAGCCAGCAAGCTTGGGAACATCGTTTGGAAGCAAAACCACATTTTTCTCAAAAAAAAAAAAATTTTCTTTTTAAAGGAAACTTTGCATGCAATGAAGTCAGGGCTTACTTAACTCTTGAGGGGGAGTAGTACAGGGGCGGCCTTTGGTCTTGGCTGAGGGAGCCCACGCTTCTGGGTGGAGGGTGAGTTTCCTGTGGTGAAAGGTCAGCTGAGGTGTCTATAAGGCGAGACAGAAGATCCTGTCTTGTAGAGGGCTGGTTAACAGGATGAAAGTGCTAGGATGTTTGGAGAAAAGGACAAAAGGTGAAAAAGAGAGTTGTATGAGTTAGTCTTCGGGACAGAACACACCACCCCAAACTCAGTGGCTGAGAAGAGCAACCATTTTATTTAGTCATGGCTCTGTGGGTCAGCAGCTTATTCTTGGCTCAGCTGGTGGTTCTTCTGCCCCTCTTACCTGGGGTCGTCTGGCTGCCATCATTTGGCAGCTCCAAATGGGATGGGTCGTCTAAGATGACCTTGCTCACTTTCCTAGGAATTGATGCTGGCCGTTAGCTGGGCCATGTGTCTCTGGAGACCTGTCTCAGCTTCTTCACAAGGTGGCTGGGTTCCAGAAGCACCGAGGGAGAGGAAAAACTCAACTTACAATCATTTTCCAGTCTCTGCTGGTGTTACATTTGCTGTCCTATAAGCAAAAGCAAGTCTGGTGGCCGAGCTCCAGGTCAGTGTGGGAGGGGCCGTAGCAGGGTGTGGATACAGGGAGGGGGCTCCGGCTCTGCTGGGAGACATCACTGTGACTGTCTACCCACAAGGGGGAAGTAAATCTGAAGTGGAATCAAGCACCATAACCTCAGTGGGATGCAAACCATGCGAGTCAGGGTCCAAACGAGTTCAGGCTGAGGGAAGAGAGACCAGAGAATCATCTTGTTGGCTTTTTGGAACAGACCTGCTATTTCCTGGGGATGTTGGGATAGGGAGATGCTTGGATTAGTAAAACTTGAAGAACTCAAGTGGGCGTCAAATTCAGCATCTCATAAAATTTTATAATGTCTTCTTCCTCCATGGATACATATCCAAATAGCTATAATCTGAGATTCCTCAGGCTTACAGCTTCTGCAACAGAGGAAACTTCCAAGAGTTCTAGTACCTTTGAGTTCTGTAGAGTACCATCCCCTGTCCAGTGGTCCCAAGATTTAGTTTAGGGAGTATCTAAAAATAATCATGACCAGTGTGCTATTTCATACTCTCTGTTGTTGTTGTTGTTGCTCTTTTTGTAAGATGGGCAAACTGGAGGAGCGCCCCAGAGATGATAGAGCCTCGGGATCTGGAGGCACGTTAGCACTGTGGTTGAGAGCACAAATTTTGTCACTGGGCACAGCCTTCGGACAAAATTTTCTGTATGCACACAAAGCTGCATTGTAGCTGGGAGCATGGGTGATTCACAGCCAAGCCAGGCCAACCCTGTAGGATCTTAGCAGCAATATGGATCTAGAGAGTAGGGAGGGGCCTGGAAGGCAGGGAAGTCATTGCAATAGTCCCTGTGAAAGGTGATGGGTGATGACCATTCCGTTTTGGGTCAAGGTTTTCTGTGCCAGAAGGGCAGGTGTGAGCTGCACAGCTGCTGGAAATAAGGAATGCTGCTTAAGGGGTACGAATGTCCTCTTGATTTGCCCAGTCTGCATCTCAAGTCTGACTGGGCTGCCCACTGTGCTCTCTGCTAACCACAGTCTGATCCTGAGGGCTGGTCACCACTTTATCCCCGGCACCTTAGCACAGTAGGTGCTTAATAAACACTTGCCAAATGAGTGTCAAGTGGATCCATTTAAAAATTCATTCTAAGTTTCACATACACCAAATCCTTCTTATTACCGGGTTGGTACTGTGCATGCTTACTAACGCTGATTCATTTCATTTAGAACATATTCTTATAACATCAAGAAAACAATATTACAGAATGATTAGAAACTAGACGAGAAAACAATTACCCATAATGGCTACTTTCAAAGCAAATCTTATAATGCTTCATGTTTTCCTCACATCTTTGCTCAAGTACTTGTCTAATTTTACCCATTTGCATTTATATATGTCCATTCCATTTTTGTTTCTTCTTTTTTATTTTTTTACGATGGAACAGCATCCCGTAAGTATTCTACGTTGCTTCCTAACCTCCATATTTATTCTGCATCACCCCCTTGCATAGCTTTAAAGTCAGGGCCTCAGAAATTCGACTCCTGCGTCATCCACGCTCCTCCTCTATGGACGAAATCGCCAGTGCGCACGCGCAGGAGTTTCTTCCGCCCTTTAAACAGAGCTCTCTTTCTATGCACCTCCTTGGACCCTACTCACGTCTCTGTTTCCTTTCCCAGTAGAACTGCCCTCGAGTGTCATCTGTCTCCCATTCTTCTCCTTTTCGTCTCTCTTTCCACTCCGTGCAGGCTCTTGTCTCCCCATTCCCCCTCCATTCCACAAATTGCTCTGATCACGTCAACGATGACCTTAATGATGCTACATCAAAAGGTCATTTTCAGATCTCACCTTCCTTATTAACAGCACTCAGCATCGTTATTTGACAACCCTGCAGCCCTCTTTCTCAAATCCCTTCCTTCTCTTAAATTCCAAGAGATTCTTCTCGTATCCCTGCGTGCTCCTGCTCAGGCTCCTCAAACTCCAAATGTTGGCATGTTCCGGAATCAAGTCCACCGGGCCCGTCTTGCCTCTGTCCTTACCCACACTCCCTTGCCGTCTCATCCGCGCTCCTGCTGTCTCCGAGCCCCGCGGACTCTCAGTTCTACATCTACAGCCCAGACTTTTCCTCTGAACTGCAGACTTAAAAACCAGCTGCCAACTCGCCATCGCCACTTGGATGACTAATAAGACTTCACAACCTCAGTGTGTCCAAAAACGAAACTCCTGACCTTCCCCTCCAGCCTTCTTCTCCCACAGTCCATGGAAATTCTACCTTTTCAGTTGCTCAGACCAAAGGGCTTCGCGTCATCTTTGATTCTTCTCTTTTCCTACTCTACATTTAACCTGTCAGTGAATCCAATGGCACCACCTGAAAATATATGTTAAATCGAATGCTTCTGGTTCTCTCCACGGGTCTCACCACCATCCTATCACATCTGAATTACATCACGGTCCTCTTAACTTCACCTCGCGTGACCTCCAACGGTTGGTTCTCAATGCAGCAGCCAGAGTGAGTTCCTGTTAGTTCAAGTCATAGTGTGTCATTCCTCTGCTCCAAATGTTCCCATAGCCTGCTGTCTTAGTCCATTCGGGCTGCTGATGCAAAATACAACAGACCGGGTGGCTTATAAATGCCAGGAATTTATTCCCCACCATTCTGAAGGCTGGATGTTGAAGATCTAGGTGTCTGCACAGTCAGGTAATAGACCGATTCTGGGTCACAGGCTTCTTGTTGTATCTTCACATGGTGGAAGGGGCAAGGGCGCTCTCTGGGGCCTCTTCTGTAAGGGTGGTAATGTCATTCACAAGGGCTCTGCTCTCATCCCCTAATCACCTCCCAAAGGTCCCACTTCCTAATACCATCACCTTGAGGGATAGGATTTAAAATATGAATTAGGAGGAGATACAGACATTTAGACCAGAGCACCTATTGTGACACACAGAATGAAGTCCAAAGTCCTCACCATAGCCTCCTGCAAGGCCCTCCACACCTAGAACTTGTCTCCTGCTCTCCCCCTAGCTTACTCTCCTCCTAGCTTATTCTCCACTGCCCTTAAACTGGCCTCCTTACTGTCCGTCAAATGCTCTGCTTCTACCACAGGACCTTTGAACTTGCTGATTTCTGTCTGGAATGCTTTTTTTCAGAGTATCTGACCTTTCAACTCCTTCCAGTATTTGTTCAAAATTGAGGCCTTCCCTGACTACCCTTGGGAAGAGTACAGCCTAGTCCCCTGCGATGCCCGTTTCTTCTGCTTGTCTTATGTTTCTTCATTTGACCTACCATATTGTTTATTTATTCTCTTTTGTATCATGGGCTTCTCCCCATTAGACAATAAGACCCTTGAGGACAGAGATTCTGATCCTTTTTTTCCTCAGTGCTATATTCCCAGTGCCTAGAACAGCGTCTGACCCATGGTACTTGGTGAATGAATTAACCTGGGATCTCGCATCGGAGAGGTAAAAGTTTCGTGCGTGTGACATAAAAAAGCAGAGCATGAAGAGGAAGAGCCTGGGCGGCCTCTGTGCCTCTGTTGTCCGTTCATCACACAGTCATCCAGCCGTCTCCAGCTGCCACATGACACAACTGTGAGCTACTTAAGGGTGAAGACAGTGTTTTAGCATTCCTGCACTCTTTTTTTTTTAGCTTTATTAAAATGTAATGGACAAAACTGTAATATCTTTCAAGTGTACAAGATGATGATTTGATACATGTGTACCGTTTCCACACGCTTACCCACCCAGCCCTAGGCCTGTAGCATAGGAGCTGCTCATTAAATATTTGTCGAGTTTGTTAAAAAGCAAGAAAGAGCTTCTGCAACTGGCGTCTGGAAGCACCACCCATGACCAGCTTTATCTCTTTCCCAGTTTTGCTTAGGGCTAGCTGTACACTAAATACATTCACTTATTTACTTAATCAGTCAACAAATTCGGCTTTGCAGAATCATGTGATCATCATGATTATAAGCAGTGTTGCTCCAAAAGAAAATGCAAAGGCCGATTCCTCTAATGCTTTCACTAAAAGTGTTCGTGTTCCAAACAGAAGCCTCCGTGTCACATCCGATCAACGCGAATCTCAAACGCACTAAGTTTGGCTGAGCAAACGTCATTTTTAGCTCCTCATACCCTGCTCCAGAATTGTGTAGGGCATATTCCTGCCAGAAGCCCTCTCCGACCCCGTAAATGTGCTTCCGGCTGCTCACCACCACAGCAGATGTGTGGTCACACGCAATTAAGTGGGTGCAGGCCATTAGTGGACAGGCGGCATGAAGAATGCACAGATGCGCCAATAAGCAAACAGGGAAAAAACCAGAGTGGTGAGATGGCCGTACCCGTCCCTGCCACTTGCTTGCTCTCTTCATTTCCTAGTACTTCCCCCTAGCAACGCGAACCATCCTGCTAGTGTCACAATCCCCGTTTTATATCTGAGACACCAAGAGAGAGACTGAGAAGCTCACTGACTGTCACGGTCACCGGCATCATCTCGCAGCCTCTTCAGTTGTCGACACCTGAGTGAAGGTACTTTATGGGGTGGTTATTCGGTGGCAGTGGTTATTTTGGCCCACACCTCCTATTCAGACTGAAAGCAGTTGACTCCGTAATTCAAGTCTCTGACTAGAGGAAGAAATGCTTCAGAAGAACATGAAACGGCCATCTTCACACTTCACAACCTTAGAGAGGCCTATACCAGTCAGTTCTTTGGGGGTTTATTCTGCATTGTCATGTTTTGCACAGAGAGTATGTGGTAGTAGTTATGATGGTGTATGTAAAAAGGACCAAAGTGATACATGCACCAACATGCATGATGCATTATGCTAGTTCAGTGGTCTTCAACCAGGAGTGATTTTGCCCCGACCCAGGGGGCATTTGGCAATGTCTGAAGACATTTTTGGTTGTGAGACATGGGGAAGGAGATGCTACTGGAATCTAGTGAGCAGAGGTCAGGGATGCTACTAAAAATCCTCCAGTGCACAGGACAGTCACCCACAATCAAGAACTATCTGGTCCCAAATGTCAGTAGTGCTAAAGTTGAGGAACCTTGTGCCAAGTGAAAGAAGCAGACTCTGAAAGCATATGATTCCAGTTATATGATGTTATAGAAAAGGCAAAACTATAAGGGAAAAGTACTAGTGGTTGCCAGGAGTTAGGGCTGAGAGGATGTGATTGGCTTCCAAGGGGCACAAGGAAATTTGATGTCGCATGGAAATATTTTTTATCTCAATTGTGGTGGTGGTTACACATATGACTGTTTGACCTATGTAAATTATACCTGAAACAAATAAACAAAAACAGTTCTATATGAACCAAAGCAATTCTGGAGAAGGTAGGAAAAAAGTAACCACTTCCCCACCCCCTGTCCCCAACAAAAAGGTCCAAGTGGCAAGAAAAGAAATGAAGAGAAACACAAAAAGACAGATCTTTGTTTGCTTGTTTCCATAACTAAGTTACTGATCTCCCCTCAGCAAATGACACCTAATCAGAAGTTACTTTGTTGTTAAGGACCGAAACTTTTATAAAACAGTTTGAGATATAACCATAAAGCAATAAATTGCACAAATTTGAAATGTTCGATTTGATAAGTTTTTACTTGTGTATATTCCTGTTAATTATCACAATCATAACGGACATATCCATCCCCCTCAAAAGTCACCTGTTGTCCCTTTATAATCCTTCTCACCTTGAAAAATAATGACAATACTGATCTCACACGGTTGTTGTGAGAATTTACAAGAGAGTCAAGCACAGAGAGAGCCTTGTTATACACCTTGCTTTCTTTCTTTAGGAGAGGGAAGAAGTTAGTGCACAGTGGAAAAAATCTAAAAGTAGACCATCTGCATTCCATGCCCAGAAGAAGAAATGCCTTCAGAGGAAAATGCTTTCCTGCTCATTCTTTGTTTTGGGGTGGGTGGAGTTGGAGATAAATAAGGGTCACATGCAATGTGGATGTGCTCAATAAATGCTTGTTGAATGAATGAATGAATGAATGAATGAATAAACCAAATCTGTGCGCTTAAAAACTTAGCTTTAGAGACAAGAACAACAGTAAAAGAAATGCAGACAAATAAAAGGCATGATATAATCACACGGCACCAAATACACATGCGTTTTAAACTTAAATATGTCTCAAATCAAATTTGTATCCTTCCCCACAAAACACACTCTTCTTCCTGAAATTCTTCAGCTAATGGCTGATCCCACTGTCCTCTCTTGGACACCCAAACCAGAAGCGTCTGATGCAGGCTCAGCTCCCCAAGCTCCCTCAACTTCACACTCAGTTCCACAGACAAACATTTCCATCAAGTCGACATCATCTCTTGATGCTCTTGACTTTCTCTTCATCTCTGTGGCAAGCTCCAGCTCTCACCAAATCTTATACGAATGACGGCAGTAATCTTCTAAGTTAACCTTTCACCTCTGGTCTCTAAAACTTTCCTAAAACACAGTGGTACTTCCCTGCTTCAAACCTCTGCTAACTTTCCATTTCCCCTATGGCAAGTCCCACCTGCTTAGGTAGCAAATATTTCATCACCTGGACTAAGTTTAGCCTGTCGGTCTCTCACCCACAACGGAGGTGCCGGCCACACTTATGTGTTCATCCTTCTCCAGCTACACCACAATCATTTCTTTTAACACGTCTTTTTTATTCGTGTTAATTTTTTTTAAATTGTAGTAAAATCTCTGTAACATTTTTAGTGTACAGTTTAGTGACATTAAATACTTTCACATTGTTGGGATGTATTTCCAGAACTTTTCATCATCCCAAATGGAAACTCTGGATTTGTTAAACAAAAACTCTCCATTCTCTGCCTCCCCCAGTCCTGGTAAGCACCATTCTACTTCCTGTTTCTATGAATCTGACTGTTCTAGGTACTTTATGTTAGTGGAATCATAAAATGCTTGTCCTTTGGTGTCTGAATTTTTGTCACTTAGCATAATGTCTTCAAGGTTCATCCACATTATAACAAGTATCAGAATTTCATTCTTTTTTAAGGCTAGGTAAGTGTCCATTGTATATATGTCACATTTTGTTTATCCCTTCATCTGTCAATGCTTCCATCCTTTGGCTGTTGTGAATAGGATGCTATGAACATGGGTGAGCAAGTATCTGTTTAAGTCCCTGCTTGCTATTCTTTTTCTTCCTGTGTCTTTTTATATTACATGTACTTTTTGGCACATGAGTCAGATCAGAGACATCTTTCATCCCCCTTTCTGAAGAACTCCTATTCATTCATCAAGACTCATTTCAAAAGTCCCTTTCCTGATTTAATCAAGGAGGGCTGGCCATGCCCTCCTCTGCACTTCCTCACTCTTACATACTACGCTTTCTTATACTTCCTTCATCGAATCACAACCACTGGTATCACTGTCTTCTTGCCTTTCTATAAACTATAATTTAGTAAAAAGAGGGCTTACCTTGTTTTCCTTTCTCCTTTAGATGTCACACCTAGCGCATCTGACAGAACTCCATAAATATTTAGGAACAAATATTTTAAGGCCTGCCTCTGTGTTCTTAAGCTGAGCCTCTGTGGGCACTCAAAAAAATATATATATATAGTCTTTGACTTTTATTGTTCATTTGCACCAGGGAAAGATCCAATACAGAGGTCTGACCCCGGAAGTACTTTCTAGCTGCCACACAGGGTCCTTATACCCTGCGGGGTCTCTGAAGAGGTGACTCACCGTGGTGAAACGTTCTGCAATGCAACCCCTTTCAACCCTGTTACTCATCTACATACAGAGCCCTGATGGGGAACAGGAGCCAGCTGAACTTTGCTTCACACCTTCAACCTGGCTGACTCAGGCCTTTCTGCTCACGCCCAAGGCTAAGAACTTGGGGATCTGTGAGTTTAAGAGTTGAAATGAACTGTCAACTTCAGAATTAAAAAGCATTTTCTCAGCTCTTTGAATTAACCACTCCTCTGTAGGCAAAGAATTTCGTAGTTATAGGAGAGCTATAGGAAAGCTAAAGGATGGGTCTCCTCCCCTTTTCCTGGCCCCACTCCCTCTCCATCGACTCTACCTTTTCTTTCCAAATATCCCAGTATAGCACTGTTGGCCTTTACCGTGCCTAAGATCTTGATTCTCAGAAAGGAAAAAGCCTCTCACCTGCGTTGGATGATGATGCATGCAGCACATCACAGTGCATGGCATTTATGTGTTCATCCATCTATTCATTCCCTTAGCATTTTGTCCTCTGTACCGGAGGAATCCAGGTATTTTCTCACCTTCGAGAGGCGGAAACAGTAGGGGCGTGTTCCCTTCTTTAACTGGGGAAGCACATGCCCGCATGTGTGCACACACCTTTGAAGAAAGTTCATTCACTCGCTAATAAAATTTACGTGCTACAGTCCAGCCCACTGTGAGTCTAGAGTTTGAGTGGGCTCCTTGGATAACTTAACCCCTCCTCCTGTCATATTCAACCTCTAAAATATTGGGACCAACCCCACAGCCATGCTTCAGCCAGCAAAGAGTTCCTGAGAAGCCCTTCCCTGTATCCTATCTCGACTCCTTCCTAGCCCCTTCAGCTTTTAATTTTCTTTCCTGCCCTTTCCACTCCAGTCAACAACATGTCCTTTCTTAGGTGTCGGTCATTATCTACTTCATCAACTTCCAGATGGGAGACAGACGGGACTTGGAGGCGGGTGGGGGAGGGTGCGGGGGAGTCTTGCAGGTGGAGGAGGAGGAATAAAAATTTAAGATGAACATCTGTTCTGATTATGGAATGTCTTTAAAAACATTTCGGGTGTGATTCCAGATGTACAGGTGAACTGGCCAGCAGCGTTTCAGCTCCTAAGCATGGCATAGATGGAGGGTCTTCTTGAGTTACGTTAGGACAATTCCCTTAGCCTTGGAGGCAACCACTCCAGAACTGGTTGGAGCTGGAGGTGTGGGGAGAGGGGAGAGGAGCAGGAGGAGAAGAAAAGCCCATGCCCTTCACCAGGAAGGTAACGTTCAGGGAGACAGGGGACCCAGGAGACCCCAGCAGCAATCGCGAGGCCCTGCATCAAGGCAGCGACTCTTGGCTTCGGGCCTAGATAATTGGGTGGCTGAACTGAAACAATTAGAGCAGATTTAGAGAAAGATAATGGCCAGTTTGGGCGATGGGACCATCAACTGGCACCTGTTTCCTACCCGGGCATGTGCACATCTGCTCCTGTTCCCTGAGTCTGTTTTCTGCACGGTAGTCTGGGCGACTGCCCTGAGGACAAACTGATCGAGCCCGAGCAGGAGCTTCTCAGTCCTCCCAGCTTCAGTCCAGGTCCTCAGTGTGGCCTGCTGCACCTCACATGCATTGCCCTGGCCACTTTCCCGTCTGTTTGTTCCCAGTCTGTCTTTCCCCATAGTGACCTCAGTGAGGCCAGGGAGTCTGGCCGCCTTGTTCTCGACTTCCTTTACAGTACCTGTTGCATAGTTAGTTCAAAAGAGAAGTAAGAGAGAGAAAGAGAGATAAGGAGGAAGGGAGGGAGGGAGAGAGGAAAGAAGAGAGAGAGAGAGATAAAGGAGAAGGAAGAGGAGGAAGAGAGGGAGGAGGAGGAGGAAGAGGAGGAAGAAGAGGAGGAAAATGCATATTATTCAACTGGAAATTCTAGCAGGTAGTTTGGACTGTGAATCTGGTGGTTCTGGCATGAAGAGAATGGATGAGGAAATGGAAGTGAGTTTGCATGTAGTGAGAAGAGATGGTGGCCTGGGGTGAAAACTGAAGAAATGGGGGAAGGAAGACCTTTCAGGTGGCCCCGTGAGTGAAGAAGGGCAAACAGCCCTGAAGGAGCCTGGTTGAGAAGGAGGTGTAATGACAAAGGCAGGGAACCAGAGAGAATTTAAAGCAACAGGACGGAGTGGTAAATGCCCCCAAGAGATACCGCATGAGAAGGGCTGAAAGCGCCCATGTTCATGGGCAATATGGAGGAACAAGTTAAATGACACAAAAAAAAGAAATGGCCAGGCCACTGTAGAGCATGGAACACTGTGCAAGACAATCAGGATGATTTCTTTAAAAAAAAATGCAGTATCATTTTTTAAAAAGTGGTGAGGAAGACCTAGGTTAAAAGAAGCTCAAGAGACTCAACCACGACAATGCATTAGATTGTATCCTGGTTCAGGAAAACATTTAAAAACTAAAGTTAGCTGTGTAAATACCTGGAGGAAGAGCCTTCCAAGGAGAGAGAACAGTCCACGCCAAGGCTCCAAGGGCACCCTGCCTGGCCCTTTAAGGAACTGCGAGGAGCAAAATGTGGCTGGAGGTGGTGAGCGAGTTTCAAAGAGGGTAGAATGTGTAGGGTCATTGTAAAGACTGTGAACTCGACTCAGTTTGCAACACATTAAACTCGAAATGTCTATTTGACGTCCAAGTGGAGATGCTGGGTAGGCGGCTGGGTACACTTTTTGAGTCTGAAATTCAGAGGAAAAGCTAGGAAAGGAGGTAAAAACTGGGGAGTCATCAGATTAGGAGATGATTTCAAAGCCATAAGACAGAATGAGATCCCTAAGAGCGTGAGTATAAAGAGAGGGTCCAAGGAAGGCATGTCGGGGCGCTCTGAAGCAAAAGGCCAGGAGAAAGGAGGGTGCAGCCGAGGCGGGCCCAAGGGACTGGCCAGCACCCAGGCAGGGAGGAGGGGAGCCCAGAGGCAGCTGCGTGAGCATGGTGTCGGTGTCGCCATGGGAAGGTGCTGGTCCCTGCTGCTGGTGTGGGCCAAACATAAGGCTTCAGACCTGAGTTGATCTGCACGGAGGGACAGCTGACCTTGACCTCGGTAGGGCAGTTTTGGTGAACTGAGGTGGGCAAATGCTCATCTGGATGGGGAGCAGGAGGAATTAGGAAGGACGTAATTGGACACCATGCGTACAGACAGCTGAAGCAGGAATAAAGAGATGGGTTTACGGAGGAAAGGGAAGGAGGGTCAAAAGAAGTTTTTGACTCTTTTTTTTCCTGTTTTTGCTTTAATCTTGTCGAAAAGATAGCTGGACCATATGAGGGGACTGAGTGAGTGAATGAGTGGGTGAAAACCCCAGTGCACATATGGGGCCAAGTGAAGTTTCCCTGCCACATGGGAAGGGTCCGGGTGAGTTGATAACCCGAGTCCCAGGCCATGGGTGATAGATACCCCAGGAGAGGAGGCAATGGAGAGGATGGGACGCTGTTCCCCGCGGCCTCCCTGCCTCCCCTGGCTGTGTCCTGTGTCCTACCCTCCTGTTGACACCAGAATCTGGCTCTCCCCACAGCCATCTTGCCTGGAGCCCAATTAAGGCAAAGATACAAAATCGCAGGCCATGGCCCCACGAAGTCTGGCCTCAGGGCTGCAGCCCATTTGGAGAACGTTTTAATTTCATTTGTGTGTTTTTTCAATTTGATTATTAAGTGCTGTTTGCACATGGACCGGGGAAGGCCTGTTTTTATTCGCTGAGCCCCTTCCTCCCTGGCCTGCGTGCCTCCCTGGTGAGTAATGGGGAGGCTGCTTTTCTGGAACACACGGGAGGGCTTCCAGCAAATTGCAAAAGCATGTTTCTTCCTTGAAAAATCCTTTCACACTTATTTTTTACTCCGTTTGTAAAGTTCATGAAAAGCCTCCATAAAAGCACTTTTAAAAGGCCTTAACTTCCTTTGTTCTTCATGTCAAACTTTCTTTTTTCTCTCTTAAGGGGGTAGGTAATTTAAAGGGGGGCAATAAACAAAACATAAAGCCGGAGGGGTGAGCGGTGTGATGAAGGGGACGCGGCAGACGATAGAAATGTCAGGGCTTTGCAGGCTGAGGGTGCAGGGAGTGGGGGATTCCATCTGCGAGCTCAGGAGATGACAGCCTAGCGCTTCCCCACGGCTCTTAGATTTGTTTCTAAAGTGATTAACATTTAAACGCGGGACTAGAAGCAGCAAGGCAGAGAGAGAGAGAGAGAGAGAGAGAGAGAGAGAGAGAGAGAGAGGGAGAGAGCGCAAAGTCATAAAGGCTCAGGAAGAACCACAAATCCTTTTAGATACATTTCAGGGGCCTGAAATCTAAGGGGAACAGGAGATGGGAAAACAGAAAACAGTGTGTCGTCCGTTGTGGAGAATTCGCAAAGAAGGTTCCCACTTGAAAGCTAGAGCAGGACGTTTCATCTGGGCAGAGACACAGGTTCTTAGAGGAACCGAGGAGGTATATACGGAGCTGACTCTGCAGAGAGAGAGAGAGAGAGAGAGAGACCTCATTCGCGGTTCGGGTCCTTGTCAGACTAGGAAGCTTTCTGAATATGGGCAGGGGGAGGAAGGAGCAGAGGGACTGGGTTCCCGACACTTAGTGCTGGGCGCCGGTGGCAGCTGGTGGGGCAGCCAGAGGAAGTGCTGTTGGGGACGCAGAGGCTGTGCTCAGCACTGGGACCAGGGCCTTGGCCAGTCACTGATCTAATCTCAGATACTGGGACTGGCCCGGCCCCAGTGTCTGAGTCCATGTAGGGCTATGTGTCTGATGTCTCTGCCGTTAGCCTTCTTGGCTCCAAATTTGGCAAGGTAGTGATGGTGCCCCAGCCATTTTTCTCCCTCTGCAGCACCTTCCTCCCTCCTGGATGTCCTTCGCCTCATTTCCTCCTAAGAAGAGCTTGAGAAGAGGTGGGAAGCGGCATTTTGACAAAAGCCTGAGACAGAAAGACAGCATTTGTCTCCTTGGGGGACTGAAGGCTCAGAGGACGGGCGGTAAAGGGGAAGGTCGAGGGCCTTTCCAGCCCCTGCAGTCCCGGGGTCCACACTGCCCCCCAACTGTGTAGAAGGCTGCCGCACCCCGTGCCTTCCCAATGCAGTGAGTAGCTCGTGGGGGACAGCGACCCGGCCTCAATCAGCAGTGTCTGCCTGGGGTTCTGGGGTGTTCCGATGGGCCTGGGGCTCAGTCTCCCAGCACCCGCAGGCCTCCCTGAGCCTCGGGTGCAGCAGAGGAGAATTAGCAGTACCCCCCACCCCGCCCTCAGGGGCTGGCTGGACCCTAGGGACCCGCTGGCTCTGCTGCTGAGGCAGCAGCCGTGGGCCCTCCAGCCAGCCTGGTGCTGTCCACTTCTTCCTCCCCCCAGCTGGCCAGCTGCCTCCTCTCTGTTCCGCCTTTTCCTCACCCCCTCTCTCTTTCTCTTCCTCTTTCTGTCCCTCTGAACTTCAGATTCCCTCTCTCCTTCCCCCCTCCTGTTGTCAGAGGTCCGGGACAAACGAGGAGTGGGCCTCGGTGGCCTCAAACTTGGGACTGGTTTCCTGCTATGCTGTGGTTTCCCCAAAGGCCCCTCACCACACTCCACACTTGGGGCTGTTCCCCCCAAAGCACCACCATGCGCCCTCGGGGGAGGGTGGGACAGACTTGTGTCTTTCTTTGTTAACAGCCCCAAGTGTGACCCCAGCCCAGAGACTCTGCTTCCTCTGATACCTGATCTTCTATTTCCTTTCCATTTTGCAAATGGAGAAACTGAGGCTCAGCGAGACAGATGTACCTGCTCTCTGGACCTTCTGCTGCCATAATTGTACCTGACTGAGGAACCACTTGCTAAATGCACCTAATTCCATTTTCTTCGTAGGAAAGGTCTGGTCAACATGGTTGCCCCAGGGTTATGAGCTTCAGTTCTCTGATCCAGCCACCCACTCTGCACCCTCTCACGCTTCCTCCCGCTTCCACTGTCCCTTCCCTCACCCCGACTTAGCATTAGCTTCATGCATGTTGTGGCTCTTTGCACACCCAGGCTGCACCAGAACCACTGAGGGTGAGCGGGACTGCGTTGGGACACAGCTCCCAGCTCCTCGTGCGTCCACCGGCAGCCACGTGTTTGTATGAGCAATGGAGTCGTTTCAGCTTCGCAAACCCACGACCGTCAGCCCCTTTGCGGTGAATCAGCTTCCCCGACGAACCTGGGTATGGAGACCCTAATGAAGAAGTTTTCTTAAATGCAAAGAACGGCATCAGTTTCCAGAGTCCTGGTGGAGGAATCTGAGCCAGATCGCTGTGATTATTCATATAATCGGTCCTTTTCTAGGGAGATGAATGAAAGCAGAGTTTGTCGAACAGGCCAGGAAAAGCCATCCCCTTAGCCTCTGGAAGGCTTTCTGTAGGGCACGCTGTTTTGTCTGCACGCTGATAGCTGTTTCATATCTGGGCTGATGGGCTTGACGCGGCTGCTGCCACACAGCCTGCACACGCGCGGCCCAGCAGGGTTAGGAGGGAGTGTTTATGGGGCTCGCCACTAATGACTCCCATTTATGGGACATGTGTGGAACAGCTGAGCGGGGCCAGCGAAGACAGGACATCAATAAGGCCTGGGTTTTGCAGCCCGACTGCACGCAAGGACTTTCCTGGGCAGCTGCAGGATGTTTCTGGTACAAGCTTCTGGGGGAATCCGAGGCTCCCCGGAATTCAGGCCTTTCAGTGAGAACAATGCCTCGACAGAGACGGCTTTGCTAGGGAGGCTGTTGGCCAGACTGATTAGATGAGGACAATAATAAAAATGACGGCTGTCGTAAGAACGAAAGCTAACGTTTACTGCTCACTCGCTTCATGCCAGACATCGTAGAACAAACACGTGTATATGTTTTTTTTTCTTTCATTTAATCTTCAAATAAGCCGATGAGGTTGGTACTGTTCTCTGTTTGTTTGTTTAATCTTCATTGTACAGAGGAAGGAACAGGCTCAGAGAGATGAAGTATTTTGCCCAAGGCCACAGAGCTTTACACCCTGGTCTCACTCCAGGGCCCTGTGCTGTAGGTGTGGAAAAGTGAATTCTAAAAGTCGCCTCCTCGTTTTAGATCACAGTTCCGGCAGGACTGCATAGCGGTTAAAAACATGCATTTTGGTATTTGAGCTACAGCTCTGCCACTTACAAGTTATACAAACTCCTTAAGCCTCAGTTTCCCCACCAAAAGAGGGGATAGTAGTAACACCTACCAGTAGGGCATGGGAAGGCTTAGCCCGGTGCCCACCACAGAATAAGCCCCCAGTGAATGTGTGACACTGCATCCACACTCACACCCTCACCCCACGGGGCCAGGGAAACCCTGAGTCTGAGCGTAAACCCCGGAGGCAGGAGCATGGGCTTAGGGCTCAGCTACTGCGACTTTCCAGCTGTGAGCTCTGAGGTGAGTTGCACAAGCAGTCTGAGCCTCGGCTTCCTTGCAGTAGAATGGGACAATAATCAGACAGAGGACAATAAGACCCATAACAATACAGCTATCGAGGGTCACAGAGAGAGGGCGTGAGGAACCCATGCTGCATCCTCCAAGACTCGCGGAAACGCTGTGTGCTGCCTTTGGAAACCCTGGCTGGCGTGCGCCCCTTTTGAGCACAGCCGCCCGGCACATGGCACGTAGTTATGAGCAGCAAAGGAAACAGAAACCCGACCTTCAAAGTCCTCATGCGCTCCAGGGGGAAGATGGGACCAACAAAAATAAAGCATTCATTAAAAACAAAAATGACATGTCCATATACACACATACTTGCAGATAATCACTTACAGCCGTCAGGAGACCGGGACAGGGGCTGCGGGGTTTTGCTGGAGAGCTCGGGAAGACATCTGGGAAGGTTTTCTGGAAAGAGTGGGGGCTTGGGGGAGAGGAAGGAGCTTGGGTTCATTTCCTTCTCATCTTGTATTCGCTGCACCCAGCACACAGTAGGTGCTCAATGCATGCTTGCTGAATGAGAACAGGAAGTGGAGAGGGGGTTCCAGGCAGGGGAAATGAACAAACCTTGCGGTCGTGACTCAGAGGTAGGGCAGGCGCTCCACTAAATGCTGAAGGAATGACTTTACTTTTCTTTAGTGTTTCTGCCAGGGCTTGGCCTCTGATAAGCCCAGAGAAGGAGAGAGTGAGAGAGAGGCAGCCTTCCATGTATGCAGTGCTGTTATACTCCACTTTCATGTGTACTTCACACACACTTCTGACATTCGACCCCAGCCCAGGGCAGCTGCAAAACTTCCCCGGGAGCACAGACGGACGCTTTGGATTGCCTTCCCCAGAAGCATTCCCCCCTTCTTCCTTGCTAAGAGCACCCTAATTTTGTTCAAGAGCCCCCTCGGCAGGGATGGTTACTATGGTGGCTTTGTAGCGTGCCAGCCGGGCTAGCCTGAAGTTTGTTTCCCAGAATCCCCCTTCTTGCATGTTTCCATTTGGAGAGCAGATGTTAAGCTTGGAAGGCTGGCGTGAGCCACCACGCTACCCTCATTGTCAAGGTGTGGTGGCTGGGCCTGCAACTGCTTTACCTTCATCTGGATCATCCTCCGGCTTCTCCAATACCTTGGAGAAGTGACAAAGGGCACCAGCTTCCCCTGCAGGGCATTGGGGTTGGGGCTGTGAGAACTGACCCAGGTTCAGATCGATCTCTATGGGGGCCAGCTAGCCCTTGCTCTCTCCCACTCTACACTTCCTTTCCTGTGGACTTTGAAGCCACAGCATCAGATGCAAAAACAACAGGCCTGCAGATGTAAAGACAACGGTGTAATCAGCTCTCCCAACTATGGAAGGTCAAACCCTGCAACAAATCCGATTGCATACTTATATGGAGAACCACTTTCTAATGCTTCTGCCACTCTGATTGAATCCTGACTTATAGAGGTACCAGAGCCCCAGCTCTGGAATCGGGTTGTTCTGAGCCAATCGTGGTATTCCCAGTGCCCTTGCTTATAATGGGGGTTTAAGTGTGGGCATGCGACCCGGTGCTAGCCAGTGACAGGAATTCTAGTAGGGGCTTCTAGTGAAGGCACCCTGATCTGCTGAAGAAGAGACACACAAAAAGATGATGCTCTTCTTCTTCTACTGGATGTTTTGTTTGGGTACCGTGGTCGGAATTGAAGTAGCATTGAAGAATGCCCTGGCAGGGCATTATCTGAAGACACAAGCTGAAGACCAAGACAGAATAAAGATGGAAAGAACCTGTGTCCTTGATAACATAAGTGAGCTAATGAATTAACTTTCCTAAACGCTATCTACCCCTGGAGTTCCAGTCGTGTGAGATAATACATTTTCTTATTATTTAAGCCAGTAGAGTCAGGGTTTCTGTTTCTTGTGGCCCAAAACATCCTACACCAATTCCAAATTCCCAAAAGAAGCCTCAGATTTCTTCTTGCAATGGATCCCAAAGTTTCCATCCACTAGGGGCTTTTCCAAAAGGGAAGTAGTCAGCTTGAAGTGAACCTGGTCTCTGGCCTCCTCATGCTTGATCTTGTCATAAGAGGGAAAAGAAGATGAACACTCCAGCAATCAACAGAGGATTTAAAAGTAAACAATAGAATTTAGGATTACTAAAATGGTTTTGGATTATAGTTCAAGGAAAAATGGGATAAGCCTATAATTATGGTAATTATGATAATCAGGTCTATCAGTCCAACACAAGTAACAGAAAACCCAATTTCAACTGGCAATACTATTATGCCTGCTCTTTACCAATCATCTCTCATCTCTCAGTTCAATCTTTTGTTGTGTGAGGCTGGGATGGTATTTTGCGAGCCGTATTTCACAGACTCTCCTGCCAGCTGGATTAGGAGGCAGGAGAAGAGAAGAAGGATTTCATTTCTATCTTTCATTTCGTGGGAGTGTCTCTCCAGCAAAAGTAAACAGTGGGATCCACTTCCCAACTCTTTTTGGCACACCCAGCACCCCCTCACCATGCCTCTGCACAGGGACTAACGCTCACCAAAAGCTACACTTGCTTCCTTATCCACTGGGCCAGTGTTCTGGGGCATCAGAGCAACCTTCATGGGGGGTGTGAGCACCCGCCCAATTCTGTCCCCTCTCCAGGGGTCTGAATGCTTCCAGGGTCTGCACACAAGCAGTGTACTTTCTCAGGAGCCCAGCATCAATCCCACAAGCCCTCCCTCTAAGATCCTAAGCTTTGGTAACCACCATCTCCCTCCTTTTCCCACTAGCCTCGGGAGTTATTAATCTCTGGATTACCTCAGCATCCTCTTTTTGATTTCTTACTTGTGTAACAAATTCTTTTTAAGTCCCTGTGTTTTTAAATATCTACTGTGGTTTCTCTGTTCCTGACTAGACCCCAACTGATCAAGTACAATTTATTGGATCGTGTAACCTAAAAGTCCAGATTGGGAACAGTCTTCAGGCACGATGTGTTCTACAGGGTCTGACTCTCATTAGGGCCCCGTTCTGTTTTCTAACATTTTCTCAGCACTGATCTCTTCAGTATGGGCCTTGTTTTCAGACGGGCTACCTGCCAGGTAGCAAAAATGGCTACAGTACTTCTATTGCTCACAACCATAAACAATTCTGACTCTGACAAAGAGAGGGAAAGCCTTTGCCCCCACATTTCTAAAGAAGAGCCCCAAAGTTTACTTTGCTTGGACTGGCTTTGAACGTTTCCCCTACACTGAATCAATCGCTATGGCCAAGCTCAGGCCCATTGATTGGCTTAGTCTGGATCATCTGTTAACTTCCTAAAGCAGGGTGGCATCAGCATGGAACCACGGGACCCACAAATGAGACTCAGGGCTTCCTGGGAAAGTGATAGACGGATGCCGGTGAGATCAGCAATTGTCCCCTGCACTTATCTCAGATTGTCCAGCGCAGACCCAATTTCATATTTCTATTGTTATTTTTTTTAAAAAAACACAGTACCTTCTAAAATAGTTAACCCCATGTATAGTGATGACTTTTTAGATACAGCACCAAAGGCCAATCCATGAAAGAAACAACTGACAAGCTGAACTTTATTAAACTTGGAAAATTGTACTTGGACAAAGACATTGTCAGGAGACTAAGACAAGCTACAGACTGGGAGAAAATATTTGCAAAAGATACGTCTGATGTTATCCAAAATATATGAAGAACTCTTAAGTAAGAGTTCTCAACAATAAGAAAACAAAGAACCAATTTAAAAAAATGAGCCAAAGTCCGACACAGATACCTCACTAAAGAAGATATGCAGATGGCAATCAAATAGATGAGAAGATGCACCGTGTTATATGTTATCAGGGAAATGCAAAGTAAAACAACAATGAGATGCCATCGAGTGGCTGGCATCTGAAACAACGACAGCGCCGAACGGTGGAACAGGAACTCTCAATCAGGAACTCTCAATCATTCATTGTTCGTGGGAATGCAGAACGGTACAGCTACTTTCAAAGACAGTTTGGCTGTTTTTCTTATCCAACTAAATGTAATCTTACCATTTGATCTGGCAATTGTGTTTCTTGCTATTTAGTTAAAGGAGTGGAAAATTTGTGTGCACACAAAGACCTGCATGTGGATGTGTATAGTAGCTTTATTCACAATTGACAAAACTTGGAAGCAACCAAGCTATCTTTCAGTAGGTAACTAGATAAATAAACTGTGGTGCATCTAGATGATGGAATATTATTTAGCTCTAAAAAGACATGAGCCATCGGGACATGAAAAGGTGTGAAGAAACCCTTAAATGTATATCAGTACATGAAAGAAGCCAATTAGAAAATGTCACATACTGTATGAATCCGACTATACGACATTCTGGAAAAGGTACGACTATGAAGACAGTAAAACAATCAGTGGTCATACGACTATGAAGACAGTAAAACAATCAGTGGTCATAGGGATGGAAAGAATAAGTAAGTAGAACACTAAGAATTTTTAGGGTAGTGAAAGTACTTTGTATATTATAATGATGGATACATGTCATTATACATTTGCCCAAACCTATAGAATATTCAACACCAAGAGTGAATTCTAATGTGAAATATAGACTTCGTGTGATAATGACGTATCAATGTAGGTTCATCAGCTGTAACAACTGTACTCTCGTGAAGGATGCTAATAACGGGAGAAGCTATGCATGTGTTGGGGCAAGGGTTATATGGGAAATCTCTGTACCGTCTTCCTCTCATTTTTGCTGTGAACCTAAAACTACTCTGGATAAGGTTCGATATTTAAAATAAGTCATGTGTGTATATCCAAATGTTACTTGATTTTTACTCTTTTTTCAAAATTACAAAGGAGAAATAACCTTTGGTCAACCATGTATCCCAATTTTGATTATAGGAGCAATATTCTCCGAGCTGTGAGGAAAACACAGACCGAGGGGTTCTGAGCCTCAGATAAGTTGTTTGGACCTGAGAAAATAGACACATATCAAGAAGAACTCCTGTGGATGACTGGGCTCAAATTTCTACACAGGGGCCTAGCAGCCATTTCTACACAGGGGCCTCTCATGCAAACTGTACTTCAGGATGAAGCCTGCACTGAACTGCCTGCCTGCCCTGTGCTCCTGCTGTCTGAGCCAGCCCCTGTAAAGGAGTTCCTGGAATTGTATTTCAAATAATTAGACTGACACTTTCCCTATTAAATCGGAACTGTGCAACTATATTCCCATCATCATCTTCATCAACCAGAGTGGCTCCCTTCTGACCAATCAGGACAGTGCCTTTTGGACCAATCAACTTGTGAGGACTTGGAGCCCTCATTTGCATGAAGATGAACCAATCAGGGACCAGGGGCAGAAACTTCTCTCTATATAAGTCAATTCGTCGCTGCCTCGGGGGGCACAGTTTCCACTAATGCTGAAGATTTCATTTCCTTGGCTGGAGCTGAAACACCAAAGATGAAACACCAAAGACAAAACATGGAAGATGTCTCACCAGACCAAAGTAGAACAGGGCAGGGCAGAGCAGGGCTGTCTAGCCGGAGAGGGGCCTAGCCCAGGGCCGCCTCACAGCTGTGCTGTTTTGCAGTCTGCACTTCTTCGTAATTGAGCTGTAATACTACTGAGTTGTTATGACAGCCGGGCGTTGGAACATAATTGAGCTGTTTGCACCGAGTTAACTTTCCTTTTTCCCCATACTCCAAATTGGGGATTCCTGTTGGCATTGCATTGGTGCCAATGACCATCAGTTGACAACTGTCTCCTTTCTCTGGTGGTCAGAGAAGTGATAAGGAAGATGTTGATAAACCATGACTTTCAGGAAATACTTTTCTGTTTTCAACTTACATTAATTTATGTTCATTGGAAGCGTAACCTAAGGGAGCTCATCTCTGTCTCATCTAGCAACAAGCTTACCCCAGACCCTCAGGAGTTTTAAAGATAACAGATAAGCCACCGTCATCTAGCCTCTACTTAAAACATTACCTAATATTGTTTAGACCCTCCATCCAACCTTTCTCAGGAACAAAGTTGTTCTGTGAAATAAGACAGTATTATTGAGTTGTGTTTTGTTTTGTTTTTACTTTTTATTCCCTTCTCTCCCTCTATTTTAGCCAATAAAAGAATTACGGCCCAGAGAGGTTGACTAGTTTGCCCAAGGCCAGATAGCGCAGTTAAGACTCCTGTCAGTGAGAACATGATGTTCTTAGCCCCCAGGCCAGGCCTAAGCACAAGACCATCTCGTTCCTCAGGTGAACTTCTCTCCGGAGACCCTCAGGAGCTTCGGGCATCCTTTCAAAAGTAGTATTTGAACATCGCAAAATGTATTATGTCTCATTATTATCTCCTGCCTAAACTAGCTATACTAGGAAATAACGTTAACTAACCTTATATAGCCTTTACTGTGTGCCAGGCAGTGTTCTAAGCCTTGTATAGTTATTAACTTATTTATTCTCAAGCAGCCCTATGAAACAGATACTCTCATTATCATCACCCAAGGAAACAGGCTCACAGTTGCTCAGCTGCCAAGAGTGAGCTCTGAGATTTGAACCCCAGCAGCACATTCTGCTCTGCAGTGCTGCATTTACTTCTGAGACTTAAAGGGAAGAAAAACCAGACTTGTCAGAGGAAGGTTAGAGTGAGCTAAGGGAAGGCTAGAGGCAGGCAGGAGGGAGGAGGGCAGGGGAGACGAGGGAGAGGGAAAGCTTTGCTGGTTGTGTTCTTGTTCTTGTTGCCCCACTGGCACATTTTACACCCGAAACTTATGCTTCGATATTTTAATTTCCTCGTAGTCAAAGTTCTAGACTAATCCTGGCCACTCCTAGGATACCAGGAAGGTTCATGTCACAGAGAAAGACAGAAAGGCAGCTTTGCCGTCTCTCAGGGAAGGTGATGATGTTAAGAAAAATCAGTCACTGAGAGGAGTCCCTTCAGACTCCGAATGACTAGCTGACAGTTGTGACATCTCAGCTGAGCAAGAAGAGGCCTGCTCCAGGGCACCCCCGGCCGGTGCTGCCATCATGTCGAGGTGCCAATAAGAGACACAGAGCGGCAGGATGTTACCCAGACTCGTTCACCGAGGGCCACCAGCCGATTCAACTCATCAGTAACGACTGAAGTAAAAAGCCATCTTTTTCCTTTTCTGGATCTTTGGGAAGATGCCAAAACACAGAATGCTTCTGTACACATCCTGTTCAACACCCGCTGACTGAGCTCCTAGTGTGTGCCCGGCACTGTGGAAGGTGTGCGACTGTCTGCACACATGAAACATTCATGCATGAAACGGACTGGCCTACGGGAACCCGTGTACCTGGGGACAAACCCCCACCAGTTAGAGCACAAGTGATAAGAGCTGCAATAGAACAGTAGACTCAAAGCTTTTGGATCTTGGGTCTCTGTCACTCAAAAATGTTGAGCACAGAAGCCAGCAGTGAGTACTGCACACCCTCCCGACCCTCTTTTCTGTTCCCTGGCTGAAGCTCCTGCCCCAGTGAGAGGGCTTCGCGGTGCCCCCGCCTCACAGAAGGAGGCTGGGTCTTGAACAAGGCTTGAATGACCCGGAGTCATCGAGAGCTACGGCCATGGGCACTCTCTATGATGCAAGGGTGTCACACACTAGTCCTGTGTGGTGTGGGTGTCAGGGCAGGCTCTCGCTCAGGGCACCCGTCCTGGGCTGGTGAGAACCAGGCGAGTTTCCCTATTTGTCACTCCTTTCCTTTCTCTCTTCACTGCCTCTGGGAGCAAGAGTGTGGTGTGCCCTCCCGTTCGCTCACACACATTCTCCTACTCGGTCCAGCTGAGCCAGCACCGTGCTCTCCAGAAGCATGCTCCTGGCGTCCATGCACATGCTCAAGCCAGTCCTCGAACCTGGGAAACGCTCTCCCACCTTCCTGCCCGCTGGACGCCCCCCACTCACCCTGCAGGCTCTCAACCCCGATATCAGCTCCTCGCAAAGCCTTCCCTGGCAGCCCCCTTTCCCTTCTGGAGACACAGCTCCCTTTAAGACATGATCGGATTTTCATCAGAAAATGATTGACCATTTTAAGTGACCTTTTAATTCTTGGACAGGAAAGTAAGGCATTCAAAAAAAAAATCAAAGTGGCACATTTGTGAAACAGCCCTAGTAAATATTTACGGTTATTTTGCAAACATGGAATGAGTGGTTAAAGAAAAAAAAAATCACAAGTCACAATTCTAAAAATGCTTGTTCTGAAAGACAGGTTTAAGTGCTTGTACTCATTAACTGGCATCATATTTGTCTTTGCTTTGACCACTGGGAGTCTCAGAGCTTTTAACCTTTGGGTCAGCTGCTTTCTTCAGCCTGAGTTTTGAAAAGAGAGTTTGCCCTCTTGGTCTGGCTTTTGTCTTCCCAGAGAGCTTATGAGGGAGGCAGCGCATAGGGGTGGAGAGAGCGTGGGCTTTGCAGCCAGCTCCTCGCTCCTTCACTCACTAGCGATGTGCCTTGACTTGGGCTGGGTTCCCCATGAGGATGACCTTGAGACAGAGATGTGCAAGCACATAATGCATCTGCTTGGGGACAGTAGGAAACACCAGCAGGGGAGGGAAGATGTGAGGGGGGAAAGATGTGAGGGAGGGAAGGAAAGGAAGCCACCCCAAGATGCTTTAAGGAGCAGGTTACTACAGGCAGCAAGTGAGGACTAATCCTAGGTGAGACCTCAGGGAAATTGTGAAGCACTTGTCTCAGAAAAGTCCTACCCAAGGGGTGATGAACCAGGTCCCATGAGACACAGGTCAGGGCTGTTCCAGAGGCACAAGTCCTCGAGGCTCTGGCCTGCTCCCAGCGCTGGCTGAGCTGACGCCTGTTACCAAAGAGAGCCCTCAGGAAGGGATGCCGCTGTTGACAGTAAGAAGCCAGCAGGGCGGTGAGTGCCCCGGGCATGAGGGAGGGGCAATGACAGTGCCTGCCACAGACCATAAAAGGAGATAATAAGAGGAATAATAACAACTTGAATGCTAACTTCAGTATATGGCTGGAAAACTCAATGAGGTAATACGTGTGAAACCACTGTGTAAATTTAAAAGCATCATACAAATGTTCCGTCTGATATTCTTGATGGTGATGATGATGATGATGATGATGATGATGAAAACAATGACTCATAAGCTAGTTTACTTGCTCCACCTCCTTCATAGGAAGGAATCTCTGACCAGAGCTTGAGTTCCCCCATAGATTTTAACTCTTGACTCAGGAACTTTTCAGGGTTGGCTGGAAGTGACATTTTCTCACTGTGGGGGACTTTCTCTGCGTGAAAGATGAAATACACTCAGGATTCCTTCTCCCCTCAGCTTCAGATCTCACAACTTTCAGCAAATAAGTGGGGATGTCTTTTATTTTATTTCTAACATTTTAAAATTCTACTTTTGAAATAGGTTATTAATTTGCTTAGGGCAAAATTCCAAAAATTAGATTATGAAGTGAGACCATCCTGACCACTGTTGCCTCGGTGTCCTTTCTCCCACAGATCACCATTCCTGTTACTTTCCTGTGTCACATCAGAGGCCCTATGTGTGTGTGTGTGTGTGTGTGTGTGTGTGTGTGTGTGTGTGTGTGTTGCATCTTTATATTTATTTACATTTAAGTAAACTAAATCCTTACTTTCTCTTTTTTTTAACAGCTCTATAATACTCCTTACCGCTTTTTGTGGCATAACATAATAATTTCCAGCAATCCATGAGCCTGCTATGGGCCAGCACCTTGCATGGGCTTTACATGCATGATCTCACTTAACCCTCACAACCCCAAGAGGTAAAAAGGAGCTGCAGTGACCATCACCATTTTACTACGAGGAACTGAGGAGATTAAGTACCTGGCACAGAGCTAAGCGGAAGCCCAACCCTGGAGGTGACCTGGGCCTGTCAGGCCCCAATCGTGTCTCTTACCCACCATGCCTCTTGACTGCCATGAAAGCAGTGAGCTGTGCAAAGTAAGGTCAATGTCAGCTAGGGTACTTCTTCATCATGTTGTCTGTTTTTTTTTTTTTTTTCCTGGGAGGTGGTGGGCAGGGATGGGGTTTGGGTGTGTATTTATATAACTTCCTGCATTTTTGCTTTCAAAGACCCCATTTGAGGCATAAGGCATGAATGAATGTCTGGAAGATGTTGCCTTTTTTAAAGAAAAGCTACTGTTTTTTCTTTTTTCTTCTTTTCTTTTTTTCTTGGGTGCTACTGTTGGTGTACAGTAGAGTAGCTGTCCTGAGTGAGTTGAGCCCTAGGGAACACTGGGTTCGGGGGAGGTACATGGTGGGCCTGGGGCAGTGCCGAGACCAGGGAAGGGTCCAGGGTTCTGGAATAGGGGTGTGGGGCTCAGGGAGGTGTGAGGTGGGGAAGTGGGGTTGGGGGAGTTGGAGCCAAGAACAGTGCAAAAGCCAGAAGGGTGTGTGGAGTCGTCGGGTCCTCGGCCACGCTTCTCCAGGCAGGAAACTGAAGCCCAGGGTGAGGCGGCAGTGTTCACGAGCTCACAGGGAGCGAAGCTGATGAGCGGCAGGTCTCTGGATCTCTAATCCTGTGTTCCTTCTGTGTCTCTGTGTGTGTGTGTGTGTGTGTCTCTGTGTGTCCGTGGAGTCTGGGAAAAATATATCTGTGCATAAAACTGTGTGTGAGCGTGCAGCACAAGCTGAGGAATGGGTGGGGGGGGGGGGGTAAGAGGAAGTCAAGCAAGGAAGAAAAAAGAAAAAAAGGAACTAAAACTCAGAAATCCTTCTAATAGGCACGCAAGTCCCAAGGATTTCCAGTCTGGAATTTCGCCACCATTAGTTCCATGACAGCGTTTGACAGTATATCTGGCATTCATTGGGGGAGTGTGTTTGTTTTTTTTCACAGCTCCAGCAAATGCAGATTTTCGAGTTCCTGGGCTCTTCGGCAGCCTCGCGGACGTCCTCAGTTATTCGGTCATTCCACAGGCACAGGGACAGGTTGCCCCTGCCCGCCCAGCACCCTTCTCAGGTACAGTCACACTAAACGAGGCACACTAACAGTGGAGGGAAGACGGTTCCCTAAAGACCTTTTGCTAGAATTTTGGGGGGAAGAAATTTTTCTTCAGGAGTTGCCTAGTCTCAGAACGCAAGCCTAAAAACGAGGAAGTCGTCGTTGGACGATCATCTGAGGATGAAAGTAGAACACAGAGAGGGACTCCCATCGACCTTTTGCACCCTTGGATCCAGCTGTGCCTGGGGTAGGTTACATCTGGACTTTTATGTTAGAGGAGGCATCGAATTGTCTTCTTGGTGGGTGTGGCATCCACGTAGTGATTGAGAACCAGGCAGCCTGGGTCTAAATCCTGGATCTGCGACTTACTAATTGTGTAACTTTGGGCAAGACGCTTAACCTTTTTGAGCCTCAATATTCTCATCTATCAAGGGGCATAATAATAGTATCTATTTCATAGAGTTGGTATGAAGATTAAAAGAGTTAACACAGGAGAAGCATTTAGAACAATGCCAGGCATACAGTTTAGCATATTAGTTGCTATTTTAAAAAATTAATTGTGTCAGTCAGTATGCTGAAGTAACAAACAGCCCCGAAGTCTTAGTGGCTTAAAATATCTGTGGATCAGTAAGCACTAGGCTTACCATAGTTGCTCGGGAATCCGAGCTGACAGAGAAGCTGCCATCTCCCATGATGCAGAGGAAAACGGAACACAAGAAAGGATACACTGGTTCTTAATGCTTCTACCCAGGAAGAGTACATGTCACTTCCACTCACATTTCTTTGGCCAAACTAAGTCACATGGCCCCACCCAGCTTCAAAGAAAGGTGAGTGCTATCCGCCATGTTCCCTGAAGGGAAAGCCCTGTTAGTCACATTACTATGGTGATGTTTTAACTGATTGAGTATTGGAAGATTTCACAGGTAAATAAGAAACCATAAGTTTTCCCGGTTTTATACTCATCACGGGCCAGGTGCTATGACTAAGCCATGCTCTTATTAACCCTTTTTTCCCCAAACCACTCCAACTATTTGAAGTCTGCTAGTCCCGGCAGTCCATCATCTGGGTACCAAGACCATGTCACTGACATTTTCAGCAATCACTTGCTGGTTTAATTCCTAAAAAGTGGAAAGAAGTTGTACCATGTGCCCAGAGTGACAGATCAACCAAAGAAAGTACTGAGAAGAAAAAGAAGGACCACTCTCCTTAGCAGAGTTCGTGTCTTAGGTGAGGTTCTCAGAAGCACAGCTGAAATAGGCATTTGGGGTGCATGTGGCTAACTGAGGGAGCACTCTCAGGAGAGAAGGGGAGTGGAGGAAGCTGGAGAGGGCAGAGACAGGAGCTAAGCAAAGATGTGAAGTCAGCTGGAACCTTGTTCAGCCTGATCCTGTGGGTAGCTCCAGGCATCTGAGTTCCACCGCAGAGTGGGCCCTGCCTTGAGGCAGGGACTGGCCTTTTGTAGCCATTGCAATCAGTTATGACAGCAGGCTACACCCAGAAGGAGAGTGTTAACCTTCTGGGCTAGGCAGGGCCTGTGGGTTGGTCAAGGGCAAGGCCTGGAGAAGGGGAAGCTGTGAGCAGTTAGCATCCAAGCTCACAGAAGCTGGAGAATGAGAACAGCAGCCCAGTCAAGGGGATTTGGGTGAAGCAATGACAGCATCTACTGCTGGTGGTCGGGAAAGCACCAATAAGACCCACTGCCCCTTCGCCTACCTATATAACTGCACTTTAGATGTATGAAAAATACTGACATTAATGGGGTAAAAAGTAACATTCAATAGTTCCCCATTTATCTCCTATATTAAATATAAGGTCTATCATCAACTTATAGTTTTAGATTTATTACTCAAGACAAATCTAGCCTATATGAAAAGTCACCTGGAAACTTGTTATTTCATGAATAACCTGCATGCCTTTGCTCAAACTCTTTCTTTTTTTTTTTTCTGCCAAGAATGTCTTCTCTATCCTCAGACTTGTGAAGTTCTATCCACACTTCAAGGCCCTCTCAAATACTGATGACTTCATAAAGCCTTTCCTAATCACGCAACAGGATATAAACTTCTCCTTCTTTGAAACCTCAAAGCCCTTATTTGCTGGAGTGGGTTTCATTTTATGAATTTGAGTCATTTGATAAGTGTTATTTTCCAACTCTTTTGTGAACACTTTAGGAAGAATTGAATCTTTTTCTCTTTGCAGCACCTGTCAAATACCCTGAATAATAAAAGCACTTAATTAATATGTGTATAATTGAATAGCTACTTCGGTAAGATTAAATGTTCACACACGATCAAAGCATTTATTTTATATGTCTTATCAAAGCCTCACTCATTATGTGCTGTGCATAAAGTATTTTCTTTGCATTAATTATCTCATTTAATTCTGTTAATTATCTCCTCCCCACAGATAAAAACCTGAAGCTCAGAGAGGTCAAGCAATTTGCTCAAAGCCACGCAAGTAGCAAGTGGTAGATTGGATGGGGACTTAAGTTTCTTTATATTCAGAGCTCATGCATCTAGCCTCTGTGAGGCAGTTAGGACAGGGACAAACACAGCCTTGTAATCAGAAGATGTGGTTTCAAGTGCAGGCTTTGTCACTCATCCTGGGCACAACACTGAACAAACCTGGCAGAGACTGGCAAGCTGCTCACCCAACCCATTCATCACTTCTTCACCCATAAAGTCTTAGGTGACTTTGATGGTAATTACGTCACAAAGAGGAATCTTAGTCAATATCAAATGGAATGAAGGCAATATGGGGGAAAAAATTCTATCTCTCACCTGATTAACATTATAAAACTCTCTTATATCTGGGAGTGGAGGTGCTACTCAAAATACTACTGAGCCACATTAAATACAAAATGTCACTGGCTCATTTAAGTCTAGAAACTCTTAGAGCAATTTGACTTGGCCATGACATTTAAGCACGTGGTCAACAGGCCTGTCTCAGTGGACAGGGCAATAGGGACATTCTGGGCACTAGTAAACTTGGTGGTGAGTCACACACAGTAGGACCACAAATCCTTCCTCAATATATTAGAAGATTTCAAAACCTGGCCCTATACCACAGATAGTTTGAAAAACATGGTATAAAAGATGGAAAAGCTAAGACTTCAAGAAATACACAGAAACTAAGAAACATCTCAAGGCAGGAGAGAGTGCAGAGAGAAGCGAGAGAATGGTCCCTGTAAGTTGCAGTGAATCTTGGAAGAAGTCTGAATAGATGGGTCTTGAACAAAACTGTTGGCAAATATTGAGGAACAAGAGACAGGAGGGCATTTCTGGAAAGAGGAAGCACATAAACTAAAGCCTGGAGGGCATGTAAGATCTACAAAAGGCATGCACACTCTTTGTTCATTAAACTGACATAAGACATCAAGAGACTGGGTTCTGCCATCTGGCAAATCATCATCATGATAATTATTCCGGATGAAACGTCACTGGATGGTAAGAGTAGTGAGCAAGTTTGAGAAATAATAGAATATTTATATAGTCCCAAAGTATCTTCCATACACATCCTTATTAATGGCAAAGCACACATAGTAACCCTACAGTGGAGAAACCAGCAGGCGCCATCTCAACTAAGTGATCAAAGTTAATGTTCTGAGTCATGAGAAAAATCAACCTCGTGCACCTCTTGCTGTGATACACTGGGAAGAAAACAACATCACAGTTGTGTCATTCTTGCCAAAAATGCTCATGAGGACACATTAAACAAACCCCAACTGATAAATGTTCTTTGAAATACCGACTTGTATTTTTTAAAAAATGTCAATATCATGAAAGACAAAGACTAAAGAACCACTGAAGATTCAAAAAGACTGATGAGATGACAGCTGAATGCAATGTATGACCTGTGCTTTTCTTTTGCTTTAAAGGTTTTTATTCAGACAATCGGTAAAGTCTGGATGAGGTCTATACGTGAGATAATGATACTGTATGGGGCATCGTGTTTCAAACAGTTCAGAAAAAATGCACTATGGTTAAGGATATAGATAGAGGGAGACATAGAGATAGAGACAGGCAGAGACAGCGATGGAGGATAAGGCAAAATGGTAAAATTTGGAAAATCTGGGTGAACAATATATGGGGATTCTTATACTATTCTTACACTTTTCAATGAGTACAAAATTATATCACAATTGTAAAGTTAAGATGAGAAGAGAAGAGAAGAGAAGAGAAAAGGAAAGGAGAGGAGAGGGGAGGAGAGGAGAGGAGAGGAGGGGAGAGGAGAGGAGAACCGTTAGGCTGCAGTCCTCTCTTGGCCTGAAGTGAGTGAATAACTTTGGTCATCTCTCCACCCCTCTGGATCTCTCCCTGTCTCTTCTAGCTTTTTCAGTTGGAGGCCTTATGACTTGGCCTCTCCCATTCTAGATCCTCCCAGCTAACTTATGAATTTGCACCTTCTCTCCTCTCCCTGTGTCTAATGTTTCTTTCAGACCACACCCTGATAGCTGATCTCTTTGGCTCAATGCCTCTTGTGATCTGGAGCAGCGTTGCAGGATTCTGCCCAGTGTCCTGGCCTTGTCTACTTTGTCAATCTCTTATTTTGTCTTCGACAGATCAAGCTAATTAACATTTAGTGATGGCCTACTATGTGCCAGACACTGTACTTTATCATCCCAATAACCTAAAAGATAACTTCTCCAGCGAATATAGTCCAGTCTCATCATCATCTCCATTTCAATTCCAGTGGCTCCAAAGTCCTACTTCTTTGACCATAGAAATTGCAATATTTAATGGGTTGCTTTCCCCATATATTCTTGAGAAAACTCAAGGCTGCTTAGATGTGCCTATGGAAACCATTTGGTTGTCTACTTAACCTCTACAGCCCACAGAGCTAGGATTACTGGTCTCAGGCCCTCACTGTTCCATGGGCCACTGCAAGCTGGCAGTCCTACTGCTTGGGTACCATTAGAGCCAAAAATACCTGTACCTCAAAGCCTGAGATCTTATCACCCCTGAAATAAACAGAAGAATGCTCCTTTTGTGTTACCTTCAGTTGCAGTGGGAGTTAGGGGGTCCCACAATCAGCTGCTCAAACTCTAGCACTATGGTATATATATATATCAAAGTTTTTTTCATTGCCAGGCAGGGGGCTGAATTCTAATACCAGCCACAATACAATGTTGAAGCTATACCTCTTTGCCAACACTCAGGTCTGGTTGTTGGGATCATCTCTTCACATGAGACTACTTTCCTTGGTGAGCCCTAGGTGACCCTCCCTGCAAATTGAATTTTGTGTACATCCGAGATAGAGATCATGGATGTAAATGGATATGTGAAGATGTTGCCACTGACCAAAACATTTGGGGCCAGATCCTGCCCCATTGAGATACCCTGTTTACGCTTGAAGCTCAGAGAAGTTACGAAAGGTCCTGGATAGGTTCCCAAAGGTAGGGATCAAGATTTGAACCGGGATCTGCAGCACTCTTTCCAGTCTATAGCCTTGCTTCTCTTCAAAGTGGAGCATAGCCAACAATTTGGTAAGCGGAGGTCTTCTTGTTGAGGGACTATTCTCTACATTAAGGTTTACTGGAGCAGCTTAGCGTTCTGGAAGTATTTGGGGCAACTGTTCATGATGATGCTGTTGCTACTGATTTCATGCTTGGATTTTCTAGGCCCCTTATTTTTCTCTCTTTCTAACATCTCTCTCCTCACAAGTACTTTATTTACCCAAAAGCAGGTAATATGAAGCATGGCCCATTTTTATATAGTTCTGGAAAATGCTTGAGGGAGGTGAGAGAAAAGGTGGTGACTGCAGGCAGTGTGGTTTTCAAGAAAGAGCGTGGGTTTAAGCATCAGACAGGCTTGGCTTTAAATCCAGGTTTGTTACTTACAATTTGAGTAAATGCTCAAAAGTTGAAGGCCCTCAACTGTGAAACAGAGATCATGTCGTTTAGCTCTCAGGTGTAAATGAGAAAACGTATTTGAAATCATTCATCCCAACGGTGGGCTCAAGGGACCTCAGTTCCTCTCACCTTGACTGACCTTTTGTGGATTAGATGAGAATTTTAGCTATCTATATTTGTCTAGTCATTCCTCTTGTGGACAACCCTAACGTCAGCGAAGCCGTAGGCCTTGTTTCCATGGAGATGTATTTAAGGTAAACAAATTTGAAAAGGGGAAGCACAGACACCCATGCCCTACACCCACTCACAACCAACACACAGCTTCAGCAGAAATGTTTCCAAAGAAATGTCTCACAGAGCTTTCGGGGAAGGCACGAAGAGCTTTCAAAGTCCTTACATGCTTTTTCATCGTACAGCTCTTGAAATGAGCAATAATTCAAAACATATAATAATGAGCTCCACACCGCAATGGATCAAAAGTAGAATCATTGAGCTCACCATTGTCTAATAAAATGAGGCTGACATGCTGTTGAATCCAAAAGGAGGGCTTTTTATTCTCTCTGTTCTGTATATGCACATTTACTTGAAAAACTTTTAATGGACAGACCAGTACAAGATTTTCTGGATCCCACATGGTTTCAGCTTTAATCTAAACAACTTATTTTCTTCTGAAAGTCTGATTTTTCTTTTCTTTTTTTCTTTTGGCATCATTATTTGGTAAGTTTCAAAGGAGAATCGCTTCCTTGAATGTGCATGGAAATATAAGCACATAAATCCCACACCAAATTTACTTCACATGGAGGCATGACCCCACTGTCACTTCCCACTGAACAATGCCTTCGTGGAGAAAATGCTGCAAACTGTTTAGTAGACCAAAGTGCATCCAGTCCAATGACTTCCAAAACTTTCACAAAATAATTTCTCTATCTTCAATAGCTTATTAAACACAGCAGAGATTAGATGATAGATATTTCTTAGAGCTAACTTTAGATTTCTCCTCAATCATGGCAGAAAGCAGACTACTTTATAGAGATGTAAACACTCATTTGAAAGCCTAATAACAGAGCTGCTTCCTCTACTTCCCCTCTAGCACAAGGGCCAACTTTTGATGAATGAAAATCAACTCATGTCTTATCCAGGACATCTGTCCTCAAGATGTGACACCTAAAATGATACGGCAGAAACATAAGTCACCAAGGCAACAACTCATAAAATTACAGCTGACAATGGTACATAGTCATTGTTATACCAGCCACATAAAAGAGAAAGGGCATCTAATAAAACCTTTTTTACTAGTCACTTTTCATCTCTACTACATGTCTTGAATTTTCCAAAGACTAACAGAAGAATTGAGTTGGCCCATACTCTGAAAGCTCAGACAGAAGATGCTGTGCTAACACGGTGGTGGAGAGAAAGATTAGCATGATGATTTTTTTCAAAACCAGAACGTCTTGATGGGTGGAAAAGTTTAAGCTATCATCTTGAGTTGGTTCTGTCTCAGCTGGTGGGATATAAGGAGCTACAGTCTCTACAGAGAGAAGGCTCAGCCAGGTCACTAATTATTAACATCACCAACTCCATCCATCAACATCATACCCAGAGCAGAGAATGAAGAGGAAACTTAGGGAATCTTTCCCTTTGTCACATAAGCAAATCTGCTCGATGAGATGTAAGAAGCGAGGTGAGAAGCCATGAAATCATAGAGTTGCTGAACATTAGAGCTGGAAAAGTTGTAGAAGAGGAAACAGTGGCTGAAGGTGGTGAAATGACTTGCTCAGGGTCACAGAGAAACCACTACCACCCTTCGCCACTTGTGACTTGAATGGAAATAGTCTTTTTCTGACACTGAAAAAAAAAGGAAAGAGTGAGTACACTATGTATCAGCAAAAGTCATGCCATATGCAGCCAGATCATTGCCCAACAAAGGAAATGTGGATTCACAGAACTAGCTTCCTACTTCATACACTGTTTTTCCTGTAATTGGGTAAGGCTGGGAGCAAACTCTGGTCAGATATTACAAAGACAAAGGGAAGCTCCCAGTTGTTAGATGTGTAAACCGTAGGCCTAATTAAGGCTTCTCAACCATGTGTCAATTCAGTATTGCTTGAGTTATGCCCAATGTGGGCTAGGCATTTTGGAAAATATAGAAAAAGCGTATGACATGATCTTTTCCCTCAAGAAAAATTTGAACGACTGTAGCCTCGAGGTCATCAGAGATCAAGCGCAAATACTGAAGATTGACAATGATCCTAAATGGAGTTCGGAGATGGGAGAAATCATAGGCTGTTGGACAGTCAAGAGCGGCTTGATTTGTCGATGGTCCCTTGAGGGCTGAGTCAGGTAGGAGAATAGGTGTAGGGGAGAGACAAACAGGAACAAAGTTTGTGAGGGAGGAATTAAGGTGGCTTCAGAGAGTCTGGTGAAGAGACCCACCGAAGTAGCCTAGGATTTGGATTTAAGGACACAATGGAAAACAACACCAAATCCATAGGGGGAAGCACAATGAATGACTCACCAAATCATTAAGCGCACAAAACAAAGCGTGTGTGTAGGTCTATTTCTTTGGAGATCCTTGTCTCGCTGCTGTGTTAAGAAAAATTAAATTCATGATTTTTATATGTGCCCATGCCAAAATCATCAAAATATTATATTCTTTATCTCGTGACTAATATCTCGACTGTCGTACAAAACACAAAATTTGTCTGAGCTGTAGGAGAAACTGTTGACCCTTCATATCACCACTCCCCAAGAAGAAATGGCCCAGTTAATTTTAGAAGCCATTTCTAGACCCGTAAGGCACTGACTCAATAAAATAAGGCATTGCCAATACTAGTAAACATCCAAAAAGGCATTGCTAGCGCTATTAAATATCCAAAAGCCTTTATATGCCTTTGAATATTCCTTCTCTTTGACCTCGAAGGCTTTCTTAAACTTATCAACTTCTTCCATCTGAAAACCTGCCTATGGCCTTCCTTCTAGTCCCTCCAATTTCTGAAGCAGGGAGGTAAACTGAGGTCTGGAGGAATTATATGAAGCCATCTAAGTGGGAGACTATTATTCCATGGTTCAAACATGGCACACCCAAACGCCTGCTTTACACAAAGGCTATTTATAATAAGTCTGATCTTAAACTTGGATTTACAATGAAGTTTGAAGCAGAAAGAGCAAAATTCCAGATTGAAGAAAAATTACCGTTGGAAAAATAATTTTAAAATAAAAAACCCAAGCAAGCCTTCCAAGTAGTTACTCAATTTTGGGAATTTAAGAAGATAGAGGTTGTGTCCAAGAGGAAACTGCTTTGGGGACATAGAGGAATGGAAAGTCTTGCCTGCAGCCTATTTTTGAGCCTCTCTTCAGCCATACGCATATCTGAATCAAGAAAAGGCATTCCTTGGTTCCAATAAGGCGCATGTGAGCAGAGTTCTCTGGTCACATCATGCACAAGTCACACACAAAAGTGTACGGTGGCGAGAGGCTGTGGGAGGCGAGGTATTAATTTGCAGCTCACTGTTGGCCCCAAACATGTACCTTTTTTACCTGCCTGCTTATGCTTCCAAGATGTACGTAGCAGGCGGTTCCAGGAGTTGTGTGTGTTTGGGAGAGAGGGGCAAGCGATACCATGGGCAGAAATTCTCTTCCTCTTCTCTTCTTACCTTGTCTTAAGTGGGAGGGAGCTTTGGAGTCATGGTTAATAGCTGCTCAGTGTAGTCATCTGCTGTCTGGAGGTTGCTGGGTTTAACACTAGGACGGCAAACGTATGGGATGCACGCTGCCAGTCCTTCCTTACTCCCTTCCCGCGGCAGACACCTCTGAGTAAGGAGCGCACTCTTGCTTTGGGCAGACTCGACTTCAGAATCCTTCTCAACCTGACATCCCAGGCTGCCATCACCAGTGAGCCTTGGCAAGTGGCTTGAAACTAATTTGTCAGCCCCAGGGTGGAGAGAAAGAAAGAGAAAAAGAGAGAAGGAAGAAAGAGGAATGTAACTTTACTAAACACCAACTAAGTACCAAGTAGTGGCAAACTGAGGAAGGTGGGGATATATCACTGAGAGGATATAAAGATAGTAAAATCAGGCTTTCATCTGCTTTAAATGGTGCTTAAATTCTCCACAGCCAACATACCCCCTACTGTTTGCACCCAGGCTGGACCTCCCCCTGTCCCCTGCCCCCTCCTCAGAGCTTACTGGGACCAAGGGCCTCTTAGGTGAACAGCAGTGGTCAGCAAACCACCATCCAAAAGCCAAATTCAGAGTGCTGCCATTTTTTTTTTTTTTTTTTTTTTTGTAAATAAAATGTTATTGGAACAGAGCCATGCCCACTGGTGGATAAATTGTGGCTGCTATTGTGCTCTAATGGCAGAGTTGAAGACTTGCCTGAAATATTTAGGATCTGGCCCTTTCCAGGGCATCGCTTGCCAACCCCCGTTCTCTATACTAAGCAGAAGTGGAGAAGACTGGGCACCAGGCAAAGGAAGCAGAGGGACCTTGAGAAAGCCAGGAATCTGAAGGAGAACATCTGAATGTTTCCCTTGCTCCCCGCCAACCCCTCCTCCCTCCCAGATGGGCGCGAGTCAGCTAAACCGGGATCAGCAGACCCGATCAGGGCTGGAAGTTGGGACAAGGAGTGTCCATTTGAGATGGAGGGCTCCCTAAAGCTGAGACCTGGGCAGAATGCCAAGTATGGCCAGTGGCTTCCAGTATCAATAGACGCCGACTGCCAAAACCAGGCCTGTACCAAGCTAAAGATGCCTGTGGACCAGACCCTCTCCTCCCCTTCTCACTGCGCTGGCACCTCATTTTCTACACTTAAACAGTCTTCAGCTCCCTGGATCCACGCTGCAACCCCTAGAAGAAGGGAGGGGGATAAACCGTTGAATTAAATGACTGAAAGCTGAAATGACTGAGTAAACACCCAAGTGAGTGATTTTTCTCTGGAAGTTCCTGTACAGTAAGTTTCCTGCCACTAGCAGAATGTGGGCTTAAACTAGAAATTAGCTTATAGAAAACAAAGAAAGTTGCATTCTGTATATACAGTAAGCAAGAACAGGAAACTGACTTTGCCGTGACAGGAAATTAGAATGTCATTCACAGTGATTCAGGAGACCTCAGCAGTGTACGTACCGATGGCTCAACTCAGGGACTCCATACGGAATTTTTTTCCTATCTCCTTCTTCCTAGAATAAGACAATTTAAACTAGTCCAAACTTCAAGATTTCCCCCATCCTACCTTCAACCTCAGAGAAATCCTGTGCAAGTCTAAATTGTCACCAGTAGGTGGTGCTAACACAGAGAGTGCCGGTACTCTACTTGCTGATGAATTAGCCAACCTAATTAAAGCTCCCTTCATTGACTCTTTCCTCGCTCACACATATCCTCTAGTCTAAAGGACCCTTGTTATTAAGTAGGCCCTGAGTGCTTTCACCTCCAGGCTAACTGTCCCTCTCCTGCATGGTATCATGGAAAGAATTCCAAGTCAGGATACATGGGTTATACATTCAGGCTGTCTTACTGATGGGATGAATCGGCCAAGTCACATAATGTCTCTAAGACTTAGGATCTTTGTTTTGAAAATACGTGACTTTGTCTTGTTGAATTCTTGTTTTCCAGGTTTGAAAAGCAATTCGACAACCACTGTGCAATAGAACTTTCCACCCATCCAATTAATCAATTTTAAGAATAACTCAAGATTTCAAGAAAATGGCACGTTGACATAGTGCTGGGGCAGGGGGATGAAAACTGGTATAAACTTTCTGGAGGGCAATCTGGTAGTGTATAATGCAAGTCCTAGAAATGTGCCTTTGACCACCAAGTCCACATCTAAGAATTAATATTAAAGAAACAAGTACGGACATGTGCAAAGACATAGCTAAAAGGATGTTCAACAAAGCAGAGCATTTTGGCTTCTCAGGGAGCTCGTTCATCTGTGTTAGCCAGTTTTTGAACCTTCATAGAATTCTTAGAACTACACTGCAATATTTATATAAGGCAACAAAGCAGACCATTGCTTAATCATGTAATGAGAGAAAAAAGTAAAGGTTAGAATTTCTTGACTATTTTTGTGTGTGTGCCAGACACCATGCCAGAGAGTTTTCTCCAGTTTCTTCTTTAAATATTCTTACAATAACTCTATGCAAAAAGTATCGTGAACCCTATTTTACAGACAGAGAATCTGAGGCTGGACAAGTTAATCTTCTTGCCGGAAGTCATGCAATGCCTGGAAAATGGAAGAAGAAATGTGCCTTCTGCTTCAAAAAGACCAAGTTCCCTGCGGGCTGGAGGAAGCTTGCCCTGTAATGGAGGTAAGAGGAGGGAAATCCAGGATGCGGACTTGGATCCTGCCTGAGATTTGGATTCAGACTCTTTTGAGCCCTTAAGAAAGAACTGTAATTTCAAAGCTTCTGCCAAGTCTTTGGCTGCTAAAAATGGAAATCCAAATTGGTCTGCGGAGGCCAAGGCTTTCTTGTAGGGAAAAAGCACTTAATTGGGCTTTTGTCGGTATAAAAAGAAATTCCATTCTAGAATAGAAAAGCTTAGAAGGAAACCCTCATGTTCTGTGTACAGCAAAGTAGAAGGGCGAGGAGTGCTGCTGTGAATGGATGTGGGGGACCCTCTGGCGAGATGGAAGGAAGAGGTTGCTGGGACTCAGCATCAGGGAATAAGGTCAAAGTGAAGCCTTGTGTAGAGCTGAGGAGGGAGCAGGGCCATTCTCAGCCATATGTTGGGAGCCTGAAGGTCAAGGAAGACCAGTAAGGACTGGATGAGACAAAGTATGGTCCAGAGCCTTGGGGCGTGCACTGAGCTTAAATTTCCTTTCTGTGCACTGAAATTCCTTCAACTTCCTGATCGAGCCAGAAAACCTCACAGTGACATTCTCTCACGGGTGAAGGAAGGCACTGAGGCCATTTTGGGTTCAGGGATCCATTCAGATGAAGAACAATAACTGACTACCAAGCCTGCTCGCACTCTCGGAAGAGCCCTGGGTTTCCTGAAGTCCCACGGGTTGGAAGCTCAGGCGATTTTATTTGCATATTTTTGAACAAGGATGACCCTGGAACGTTGTGATAAATTCAGAGCTGCCTAAGTTCTTTGTGGTTGTTACGTTCCCGGGAGGGAGACTTAAGCTGGTCTGCAGGACGGCTGAGCCCGGGATGTCTTTTAACAGGGTTCACCTGTTGTGGGGCCTCTCCCTGACCACGAGCATTTGGCCACCGGCAGCAGGTTAGGTGATTCCAGTATGAGATCATGCTGATAATGGAAAAAGGCATCTCCTCTCCCACTGACTAATCAGCTTGCCATTTTTATTGCATGATCAGTATCCAGAGACAGCGATTCTGAACTCTGTCAGCATCCCTGTGTACACTGGCATGACAGAAAGGACAGTTAGATCAGCACAGAACACAGATGGAAGGATTGGCGAACTTGCTAAGAAGGTCAAGACAACCTGGTCCCAGAGGCACAGGAAAAGGCTGCTGACTCCCATCAGAACCAGAACAGCTATTATAAGAGAGTTCCCACACGCCAAACCCTCCACAGACAATGTGCATTTGCCTTTTCCCTCTTATTTTAATGCCAAAAGTATTTTGCGCTCATTATCAATCCATATTAGTTTCCTGTGGCATGACAAATTACTACAGATGTAGTAGCTTAAAACAGCAGAAAATTACTCTCTCACTGTTCTGGAGGTCAAAAGTCCAAAATCAAGGTGTCGGCAAGGTCACACTGCCTCCAGAGACTCTAGGGGAGAATTCTTCCTTACATCGGCCAGCTCCTGGTGGCTTCAGGGAAATCCTTGGTGTTCCTTGCCTTGTAGCCGCATCACTTCAATCAATAGCTATCTCTCCACACGACCTTCTGCTCTTCTCCCTCTGTGTGTCTTAGACGAGAAACTTGTCTTCGGATTTAGGGTCCATCTGTGCAAGCCAGGATGATCTCATCATTCCATCTCCAACGACCCTTTTCCAAATAAAGTCACATTCCAAGGTACCAGGGATTAGCGCGTGCAGGCAACTCCACCCACTGTAGTAATGAAAGAGTTCCAAGATGGGTTTGAGGAAGGGATCTAGTTTGGGAAAATCTTGTCAATGTATTTTCCCCTTTCTATTGTCTCATTTCTTTCCCTGCGGCCCTTCCTCATTTTTTTTTTTTTATCTCTGGAAAGGGGAGGGCAAATACCACAAAAGTAGAAGAAAAGAAGGATAAAAGGATAAAAAGACAAAAGCTGTATACAAGGACAGAAAGAGAAGAGGGGGCGCCCCCAGTCCCAGGAGAGGCTAAGAGGGGGCGAGGGGAGGCGGAAAGCTAGAGGAAAGGCTGGAGGTTCTTTCTGGGTCCCCGTCCACCACGAGGTAAAAACGTAGGTGGGGAGGACGTGAGGGGAGTCAGACAAGGCAGACCAGTGGGGGACCCCTAATGCCAAGGGCCCGCTGCTCCTCACTCATACAGCTCAGACAACGGGAATCCCTTAGAGATGCCCGTGTTTAGCACAGTGTGCGAGCGGTAAGGAGCTGCCCAAACGGCATTAAGAGGCTGGTGGACCTGTGCAGACGGAGGGAGCGCCTAGTTCCCACGGCCTGTTGTGCGGGCGTTTCCGTGCGACTTCACGAAGGCGACGTGGAAGCACTGATGACCAGGAGAGATCTGGGAGTATGGGGACCAGGAGGCCTCCAAGTGCGGGATCTGAATAAGAAGCAAAGGCAGGGGCCTGTGAGCTGCTGAGGTGGGAGTTCCCCGAAATCGCGAAAGGAGATTATTGAGCCAGATGGCTGGGGATGCGGAAGAACCAGGAAAGGTCGCCTCCCAGGCCAACCCACCTGGAGGCGTCTTGGAAAGGACCCAGGGCAGAGGGAGCTCCTGAAAGGAGAGGAGAAGAAGAACAACGAGCTGAAACTCTGAACTGACAACAATCAACGAAGCTGTTGCCTTTAACTATCGAGATATGGGGCTGTAGGCTGGGAAGCAAAGAGGCGTGAAAAAGCAATGGGAAAAAAAAAGACAGTGAAGAAAACTACCTTTGTCTGTACGTTGAGGCGGCAGCACACACGCCCATCATGAATGTGCTTTTTGTAACAGTTTATCACCTTCCCCCGAGGTACCAGGCAAGGTCGGTGAACTGTCCCTATGCTCACAAAAATATATTTACACACACACACACACACACACATTATATATATTATATATAATATATATATTACATATATGTTTTTTTTTTTAATAATGAGGATTATGCCCACTACTTTTCTTACTTACTACATTATGGACAGCACATTATAGTGAATGTTATGCATGTGTGCGTGTATATATATGTATATATATATGTTGTGAGTATAGTGAATATGTATGTGTTTGTGCATATGTATATATACAGGCATAAATAAAATATAGAGAGACTTTAAATTCTACAGTATGCAATATCCACAAATCATATCCATAATTTACTGTTTTGCCCACCACCACCACCACTGTCACCCCCACCCATTTTTTTTACCATCCTAAGCAATAGATGTTTCTATAGATATCTATACTTCTTTTCTCATTCAATCCTTACAGAGGGCTGAGGTGAAGGTCCTTAGTGACAGACCTGGGCCACGCGTCCTGATGCCATGGTCTACACTCTTTTCTTTGCACCACATCGAAGCCCAGAGATGTCACTCCCCACGATTGTCCACAGTACCTGGAAACCTGCCTTCAGGGATGTGTCTGTCGGTTTGCTACGGCTGCTGTAACAAATGACCAACAAACCGAGGGGCTTAATACAGCAGACATTTATCCTCTCACAGTTCTTGAGGCCGGAAGTCTAAAACCAAGGCACCAGCAGGTCCAGCCTCCCTCTGGAGGCTCTAGACAAGAATCTTCCCTTGCCTCCTTCTAGTTTTTGTTGGCTGCCAGCAATCCTTGGCCTTCTTTGGCTCATAGACACACTGTTCCAACCTCTGCCTCCATCACCACATGGTGTTCTACTTTTGCAACTCTTTGTCCAAACCTCCCTCTTTGCAGAAGAACACCAGTCATTGGCTTAGGTCTGCAAAGACCCTTTCCCATTTAAGGTAACATACACAGGTTCTGGGTGGATGGGAATTTGTGCAGGTGGCGGGGTGGGGTACGGGGTGGGAGTTGGGGATACTATTCAAACCAGTATAAGGCAGATGTTATTTTAAGTTGAAGTAAAATTTTTTGAAAACTCATTTTCAAGTTCTACAGTGCAAATGGCTTGTCTCTAAAGAGCCCTGGCAATGTGGGCGATGGGGTAGGCACAAAGCTGGGGCTGGGATACTGACGGAAACCTTGTGATTGGCCCAAACGCTTCACTCCGTCCCGGCTCGGCTCACGTCGGTCACCAGTCACCGTGTTTAGGTCCCCTCTTCTCAGAATCACAAGATCACTTCCTCTTCTCCAAAAGTCAGGCCACGAATTTCTCAACTGAGCAGCAGCAAAACTCCTTCTCTGGGAGTAATTTTTTCACCTCTAGCCTTGTCCTCTTCCAAACCATTCTCTAACCTTTGGCCCAGGTGACCTTTCTAAGTTTAAAGGGATGAGTTTGCAAAACCTGCTGATCGCCTGTGGGGTCCAGCACACCAGGTTCTCCAGGACCAGATCCTTGCTCTCCAAGGCAGACTCGGCTCCCACCCAACCCCAGAACCCTGTGTCCAGACATCATTGCCATTCTCAGAACCCAGCACGTCCTCAAACAGCCCCTTGCCTCGACATACTCTGCTTCTGTCTGAAAACTCCTTCCTATCCTTCTCCACATGGTAGAGTGGGTCGAATAGGGAACCCAGAAAGGTACGTCTGCCTGTGTCCTAACTTTCAGAACCTGACAATGTGACCTTATTAGGAAATAGAGTCTTTGCAGCTGTAATTAACTTAAGAATCTCAAAAAGACATCATCCTGGATGACCTGAGTGGGTCTACATCCAACGACAAGTGCCCTTATAGGAGAAAGGCAGAGGAAAATTTGACACAGAGACAGGCTGAAGAGAAGGGCGTGTGAAGACAAAGGCAGAGATTAGAGTGATGCAGCCTCAAGCCAGGGAAAATGCCTGGGGCCACCGGAAGCTGGAAGGGGCCAGGAAGGATTCCCCCTACAGCCTCCAGAGAGAGTACAGCCCTGTGCACATGTAAATTTTGGACTCCTGGCCTCCAGAACTATGAGAAAATAAATTTCTGTTGTTTTAAGTGACCCCGTTTGTGGTCATTTGTTACAGCGGTCCTAGGAAAGTGATGGACATGGGCTGTCCTCAGAGTCTCAGGGAAGGCGGACAGGTTGCTGATGTCACAAGGGCACCTAGCTGAGAGGGTGGGTAGGCACTAAATCTAGCTCACACTGGGCCTGTCGAGCTGTGTGGCCAGGATGACACCACCTCTGTCTGAAGGGGCTCCTTCCTCTTGCTCACACAAATGGGCCTCCTGGACCTGGTTGTTCTTTACGGTTCTGGTCCTCGGTTGTTCCTCTAGGAAGCCTTCCCTGACCCACACAGCCTCCCTCAGCCTAGTCCCGACCCTTCGCCTGCTCCAGTATCAGCTGACCACACATCAATCCTGCCGTAGGACAACCGTCTGGTCGTTCTTCTGACCCCTCCTCTGTGTCTTGAAAGCGAGGACTTTTTTATTCTTGTCTTCCCCCTATACTTACCTAGCACATAGTAGGTGCTTGGCAGAGACTTCTTGAGTGAATGAGCAGGAGCACACAATGGAGCTTCGGTGAACTTGAGGCAGGGAAAAGGTACAGCAGAGGGACGGGGATGGGATGCGAGTCCCAACAGGGTGCTGAATAAAGGCAGTTTTGTGCACATCACCATTTGCCTAAACTAGCCATCAAACAGAATCGAAAACCAGACTTAACAGAGAGCACCACCAGGACACGACCACTTTACAAATGCCGTATCTGATCTTGTTTCTTGATCCTCTCCCTAATTGAGGCATCAGTGCCTCAGGATGTTTCCATTTGGGCCAAGCACATGCTCCACACGTCCATGGGGACCCAGTGCACCGCATTCCACACACACACACACATGAGTTCATGCAAGTCCCAGGGTGCTCATCTGGTCCAGATTTGAAGGAAACTATTTAGCTGGATGGAGAAAAACACATCATGTATCAACTTAATACCAAACAGATTTTATGACATACTGAAACTGCTTTTCATAATCTACTAATATATCAGAAAGGCTAATAAACGAAAGGAAAAAAAAAAACAAACACACAGCTAATCATCATATGTTTGAGATCTGGACAGTGTTTGTTGGGTTTGCAGAGATGACAGAAAGACGAAAAGATGCAGGATGCTTTGGGGAAAGTTATCTAAAAGGCCCCCTGAGAAGCAATCTTGTCATAGCAAGAGGTGTATTTTGCCAATTTATGAGTGCAGACAATTTTTTTTTCTGGCTGAAAGTCAGAGTGGACTTTTCCAGAGACGAGAAGGACCATGGCCTGGACATTCTCATCTGTCTGAGGCATGGGCAGCCAGGGGTTCTGCCAAGGGGAGAGTCAAAGCTTGGTCCTCTCCCTTGGCAATCTGTCAGCCCACTGGTGGGCTGCCCGTCGATAGTTGAGTCCCCCGTAACGATCACTTGACTGCACAGCAAAATGGGGGGAAAAATGGGGATTAAAATGATAAATTAGCTAAACAGTTTTGGCTGGTAGCAAAAAAAACCCAATTCTGCTTGGCATAAGAAAAATGATAATTGCAGGGAGAGGTAATGGAGAGATTAAGCCAATAAAATGGGATGTCCATGCCCGTGGAAAAGGCAACGATTGGGGCAATCCAGTGATCTCAGCAGGAGCTGCCGTTCGTTTGTGGGACAACTGCACGTTCTGAGTGATCAGTTCTGGGAGGAGAGAAGTGGATTAACCCAGTTTTGGGTGGTATGGGACGGGAGCAAGTAAGGGCTGGAGCAGGTGGCTCTCGGGCAGGGTGATCCCTGGAAGACGGAGATCATTGGAACCGGTGCCTACTGTAAGTGCCTACCCAGGGCCATGTTGGGAAGGTGGTAGGACATCAAAGTTTTAATATAAGGTGATTGCCTGCTTTCTTTAGTGCAGGATCTTCAGCTGGGTGTGGCAGGAAATGGGGGTGGCTTTTGGAAATCTGTGACGTTCTATTAGACTCTCTCTATATCTCGGGAGAGAGCAGGCAGGGGGCATTATTGGCCCTTAGAAGGCAGGGGTCCAGAAAGCTCAACATCTTACAACACTCCCAACGAGAATCACTGCATTAAAGTAATTCAGGCCTTTCCTGGCTGAGTCTGGACGACACTCACTCCTCATCTGTGATGAGGAGAAGAAATATTACTGTTTGTGTTTGCTTTTGTTTTGAGAGAGTTTGTTGTCATTTGGGGATGTTTTTATTTTACTGCCTTATGTTTTATAACATAACTAAATCATTTTGTTGGCATTGGATAAATAGGCATATTTTCTAAAGTGCTAAGAAAGGAGTGAAGGATGTTTTCCAGAGTAAAATCACTCGTTTAGATGGCGTGCTCACATCAGGAGCTCCAGGAGAAGGCCTTCTCCGTTTGGGCTCCTATAGGAAATATTATAAAGGGTTCTCAGGGATCAGCCAAGCCCACAGGTCAAAGGCTGCACATAAAGCATAAGGAGGAATTGGGGACAAAAGACCATTGCAAAGCCTTTTCCTCTCTATTCCTGGGAAGAAGCAGAAAACCCTTCGTAACGATGTGACCCTTTCAGACAGAAGAGTGAAGTTAGAAGTCAGAACTGCACTGCCCATGCAGGAAGCTCCTGGGAAATGCAAAGAATTTTTTAAAAAAGGAAATTCTTAGAAAAAGGCTGTAAGAAAAAGTCCCCTGACAACTGGGGCAGCCATATTGGCAGAAGTTAAGGTGCAAACGTGATTAAGCTCATTTTATTTTTGTACAGGAAACCAGAGGGATAGCTAAGAAACAACCTCATTATTTCTTGTTCTTGGCTGCGTCTAGCTTTTAGGGAACACTCCCTTCCTTAGGCAGAGGGCTGTTTATGGCAAGGGACTCACGTGCTTTTTTATTGCTACATTTTTTCTGAATCATGGTTGGCAATCAGGCATTCAGATTTGACTATTTACCTTTGGGACTCCTCTGGGTATGTGAAGAATTCCCCTATCTGTCTTGCTTACGATGTGGGCAGATAAAGAATTAGTAACAACCCATAGATATTGCCTCTATTTGGCTGGTGTTGGGAAAGAACCTTTGCAATCAGCCAAGGAGCCATTCACCAGTGCCGAGAGCAAACAGAAGCGTATCTTGGGATCTGTCGCATCTACTTCTGCAACTGTCTCCAGGTCAGAGGGAGTGAGGATGGGAAATCTCACCGTTCAAAGGTTAAAGGCAACCTGTGACTTAGAGAATTGTGAAAACTGACAAAAGAATGGAAGGTTGCACCATAAAGTAAAAAAAAAAAAAAAAGGAATCTGAGTCAACAAATATTAAAAATTAGATGCTGAGCTGGATGACTCACCATTATAATAACAATAATAACAATAGCTCATGTTTGTAATCCTCCCGCTAGGCACTGTTGTAAGTATATTATACGTATTAACTCATTTAATCTTTGTAACAAAACAGTGATGTTTACATAGGTTAGTATCATCCCCACTGCAATGATGAGAAACATATCTTGGAAGGAAGGCCATGGGTTTAGTTTAAGGCATATGGAAACATCCAACAGAAGTAAAAGGGTCTGAAACCAAGGCAGCTATGAAAGGATTGGAAATGTAAATTTAGTGCTTATTGGCTACAGGCTGTCACAGCTAATTTCAGGGAGGACCACCATCAATTTCTTCCCTCCCTGAATGCACACACCACTCCCCCATCCACAGATGAGGTTTGTTTCCCCTCTCCTTGCATCTCATCTAGATTTGTAAATGTTTGGGCCAATAGAACACTGTGAAAGAGACATTCTGGGACTTCGGAGTTCAAGTCTTAAGAGGACAGGCGATTTTTAGTTAATTCCTCTTGGAACGTAAGATGGAACAGATGCCATGCTAGGAGGAAACCCAAACTATGAACCCCCAGAAATATGATAATGAATAGTTAGTGCTGTGTTTTAATCACTGGTTTTAAATGGTTTAATACATAGCAATAGAAACATAAATTGGTACCTACAAGTGGAATGCTTCTATAACAAAGACCTAATATTCATGACATGGGCTTTGGAGTCTGGCAGCAGGTGGAAGCTGGGAGGGCTTTTCAAAGATACCAAGGCTGAAAGGGCAGTGAGGACATTGCTACTGAAGATTTGAGAATAAGGGACGTGAGTTATGACTTGGCAGAGTAATTGGTGAAATTATGCCTACAGTTACATAGAAAGAGTAGGAATTTATAACCAAGAAGTGGGGGTGGGAGTGGGGGCAGGGAGGGGTGGTGGATAAAAAAGTACTAAAAAGAAACATCAGTGTTAAGGGAGGATTGTGGTTAAACTGACTTAACAGGATTCTTGCTGAAGACGAGCCAGGGTGTTCAGACATCACCCGGGGTATGGTGGAAGATGAGGAATCTGATTAAATATGGAGGGTGATCAGATGTGGAGGATGGGGGAGTCTAGCTAAACCAACTTAGCACAGTTCTTGCTAAAACTGGACAATGCAGTTGTATTTGGAGTCTAAAAGTCAGGCCTAGTTGACAAAGAGTTCAGGGAAGCTTGAGTAGAGTTTGGTCAATAAGAGAATCTATGTCACGTTTTCCCACCAAGAGGTAGAGTTTATTTTCTCTGGGCTGGCCTCGTGACTGCTTTGGCCAATAGGTCACAGTGGAAGGGACATCTGGGACTTTCGAATCTCCATCTAAGAGACCTGGAAGCTTCCATCTCCTTCCTTGTGGCATATAGGCACCATCTGTGAGGAAGCTTGACATCCATGAGGCTAAGACCACGTAGAAGAATACCAAGGCCCTCAAAGGTCAGCTCTAGTTAAGCTCCCAATCTGTGGCCAACACTAATTGCCAGCCATGTGAGGCCATGTTGGAATTATGTCCCCCTCAGCACCCCAGTCAATGTTACAAAAAGCAGAAGAATCATCCCCTTAACCCACAGAATCATGGAGATCATGATTTATTGTTGTTTTAAACCACTACCTTTCAGGTGGTTTGTTATAGCAACAAGTAACCAAAACAGATAAAGATCAACACATTGAGATTAAATGAGATATCTCCAAGACAGCATGTTAAATAATAAAACAAGAACAACTCTGGGGAGAACAATAATCTTAGACGGTTAGAAGTTGGCCCAAAAAAGGACACTGAGGAGAAATGTTCAAAGAGATAGAAGGAAATCGAGAAGAAGCAACATCACAGAAAACAAGGGAGGACTACTGGAGAATGGAGGAAGAGGCTAATAGTGTCAAATGCAGCAGAAAGTTCTCGAAATCAAAGGAAGGATGTGGAAATGTGCCACCAGCTTTGGTAATTAATGTGAAGTCATTGATGACTTTTGCCAAAGCAGCTTCAGCTGGTGGAAACAGAAGCCCAGATACTGAGGATTCAAGAGATTTCTAGTCAGGAAATTTTACTTAGTCACAGACAGTAAAAATGAGAGGAAACAACAGGTACAGACGTCTCCTGTAACCAAGTGTCTCAAAAGGAAATAAGAGTAATAGGACATTTGGTAAATGGGGTCACAGGGTCAAGAGACGTGTAACATTAACACACTGATGTTTTCCAGTCAAGCTCGAGGTAGCCTCGGATTTTACAAGTGGGCCTCCTCAGACGAATGTGTGACTTGCACTGTCACATTTGTCTGCATGTTTCTGCTTGAAAGCTGAGTGCAATCACGCTCTTACGAAGAAGGGTGGCATCGCGTGGTGTGAGGAGCCTTGAGCGGGGGTCCTGACACTGTTTGCCACTGGATATAGCAAGTCAGCTGACTGCCAGATCTCAGCTCGTCCTCCGCTGAATAAGTGGATTAGATCGGAGGATCTCGAAGGCCTTCCAGTGAGAACATTTTGCGAAGTGATTTTATTCTCAAAAATTTCTGTATGCAATTCTAATGCTTTTCTTGCCATTTCTTGGGAATCTGGAGTGTGAGCTAAATTATCAAATGTGAGCAAAATTCTTTGGACCCAAAGCCTTCACCTAAAGCACACGCAATACTCTAATTTCTAGCCCATATCTTACGAGTTGGAGTGTATGTATAAGGTACTCGACCAAGGGTCAGGTTCCTCCTGAGCCTTCAAGGCCAGGGGTTGCCCGGAGCAGATCATTCTGGGCCCCAAGGTTGATGAGCTGAGACATTCCTCTTGCTTACACCCAAGGCAGAGAGGCCAGTGAGCATGCCCAAGAATAAACCAGGCAGCCAAGTAAAAAAGGAAGAGTCGGGGGCATTGACCAAGTACAGCTCGTTCCCTAAAAGACAGGCATTCTTCAGTTGATGTGGGGTGAGGAAACAGGTCTCTTGTGACTTAAAGTGTTGCAAAGACAGGAACACACTCTAAGCCTTTCACTATCTCTTTCTCCCAAGGGTCAGCATTGTCTAGCATCTTTTTTTCATATTTAAAATCTATTGAAATATATTATTTCTGTCTTCAGTTTCTTTCTTTTCTATTTTTAATTTATACTTTCATCTTTACTCTATAGGGTGGCTTTGTTCCCAGGTACAATTAACAACAAAGCCAGAAGGTAAGTGTCCTTAGTACAATCAGGAAATGTATTTAATTGGTATTACCATGCTTTTTTTTTTTTTTAGAGAACAAACATAAACTAGGAAGTTAAATCTTATTATATTGCTCACAACTGCCACGCCAAATCTTAATACTTTACTATCGATGTTACTGGTGCGACAGGAGGAAAAATATGTTTGTGGCAGAAAAATAGTTTTTTTTTCCCCATTGGGTTCTAAAGATGGGTAACGACTGTGAGTGTGCAGGGTGGAAGGAGGCTTTGAAGAGCTAGCTTGTGTTGCTGAAGGACAAGGACAAAGGAAGAGACCAAGCCGTGGAGGGAGGAAATGAGCATTCTGGAGAGGCCAGAACTACTGGTACCCACCAAGCTACAGAGTCTGTCTGAGGGGGAAGGTGGGGGCAACAGAGCAGTTATTGGCTGAAAAGAAACATTGCAGGAAGAACTGAGGTGCTTCATGGGGGTGTCTATTGTGCCTTGTGCTGTGTGGTATAACACTCGCCACTATTTCTCTCCTGGGCCTTCACCAGCTTTTCCCTTGGTGTGGTGGTTGAGAACATAGACTCTGGAATCAGATGCTTTGTTTCAGTTCCTGGCCCCACATACGCCAATGGCTGTACAACCGTGAATGATTTAATCTAACCTTTGCATGCTTTGATTTCCTTATCTGTAAAACAAAGATAATAATAGCACTTACCTCATAAAGTTCTTGTCAGAATTAAATGTGTTAATACATGCAAAGGGCTTACAATAGGCTTTGCATATACTTTACTACTGTTTACTAATACTTTTTGAAGGGTTTTTTTGTTTTGTTTTGTTTTGTTTTGGTTTGGGAAGGATGTGACAAAAAGCCAAGTTCTATTTTATGGTAACAAGGTGAAAACAAAGACTGTTCCTAGGGACCAGTCAACATCTGATGCTTTTAGAATAGCTATTACTGTTGTTATTATAATTATTTCAGACCTCCCTCTTAATATGCATCCATGCTTTATTACCTTTGCATTTATATCCATTCATTATTCTTCCATTCAAGGAATTATTATTTCTTCATTTATTCAGCAAATATTTATTGAGTACTTACTACTTTCTACTTGTTAAGTGTTGTTCCAGGTTCTGGAAAATAATACAATCAAGATCCCTGCTCCTAGGGTATTTATATTCTCCGGGAGAAGGTAGACCACCACCATGATGATAAATTAAACAAAGAAGATAATTTCTAATAGTGACACCTGCTATGAGGACAATCAGACAAGATTGTGAGATTGACTCAAAGACTTGAAACAGACTTAGGGAGAGTCACTCCTTTAGACAGGATGGTCAAGGGAGACCTTTCTGAAGACATAACATTTGAGCTGAGAAGTGGATAATATAGAAGAGGCAGCCATGTAAAAAAGTTGGGATGAATGTCCCAAATAAGGGAGGAATGTTAACAAACTTAGTGTTTTTAAGTGACCAAAGGGAACCCACTGAGCTAGAGCCCAGTGAGCGAGGACAAGGGTAGAAGGACACCCACCAGACCAGAGAGGTGGACAGGAGCTACATCTGCCAGGGCCCCAGGAGTCTTGGAAGGGAAGCAAATGTTTTATTCTAAGTGCAATGGGAAGCCACTGAAGGGTTTTAGGCAGAGGAGGAATGGATTCTAATTTACTATGTGCAAATAGATATTAAGTTAACACCTATTATGTGCGAGATACAGTATGGCAGCCTTGGTAGAAGATATCAAGATGGCTGAAAAAAAGTCTGACTATATTGGCTACTGTGGTGAAGAATGGATTGTGGAGGTGTAAGAGAGGAAGCAGGAAGTCCATTTAGGAAAACTCTAGAGGAGAAAAGCAAGTGCTTGGACTGGGGTAGTAGCTGGAGAAAAGTGTAGAGATTTTGACTGTTATTTTGGAGACAGAGCCAAAAGATCCTTTTAATGACTTGCTAGTAGGTGTTGGCAGAGGGGAAAGAGTGATAGAGGAATTAATCACAACAAAGAATACAGACTTTCCAGAATTAGTTCAGAAAAATTACAAAATGAACAAGCAATACAACAAACAGCACCGAATAACAGTGAACCTCAAGAAATAACACTGAACCTCGGGAATGGGGAGAATCTGATTTCTAGAATTGCTATATTATCTTATTTACGATGTCCAGTTTCAACGAAAAATTACAAGACATGCAAACTAACAAGAAAGTGTGGCCTTTACACAAGGAAAACGCAGTCAGTTGAAATAGTCTCTGCAGAAGCATGGGTATTAGACTTACTAGACCAAGACTTGAAATCAACTATTTTAAATATGTTCAAAGAACCAAAAGAAACCATATCGAAAGAACTAAAGAAATGTATAAGAAGAATGACTCTTCAAATAGAGAACATCAGTAAAGTGGCAGATATAAAAATACGCTCTAAGTCCTCATATTTATAAAGAATTTCAGTAAACATATCAAATATTATCATGGCTTTCAGAATCACCAAGCTGGTTTAGTGATGCACTGTTTTACAATTCCCTATGAGTTTGAATGCTTCATAGATGCTGTTTCTCTTTCAAGTATCTCTGTTAATCCTCCCTTTTTTTTCTCTCTATATTAGTTATCTATTATTACATAATGAATTATCCCATACCTTATGGCTAAAAACAACAAATATTTATTATCTCACAGACTATAAGGGTCATGAATCTGGGTAAGGCTAAAGTGGGAGCTACAAACTCAGGGTCTCCCACAAACGTGCAGTCAAAGTTAAAGCTGCAGTCATCAAAAGGAGCCACTTCTAAGCTCACTCACATGATGATTGGCAGGCCACAGGTCCTTGCTGGCAGTTGGCTAGAGATATCAGCTCCTTGCCTCTTGATAAGGCTGCTCACTACACGGAAGTTTACTTCTCCTAGACAGAGGGATCTAAAGAGAGAGTAAGAGTGATTGTGTCCCAGGGGAAGCCATAGTCTTTTTATAATCTAATATTTTCATAATAACATTCTATCAGTTCTACCATATTCTGTGTGTTGGAAGTGAGTTAGTAAGTGCAATCCTCACTCAAGGAATGAGATCACACAAGGGCATAAATATCAGGAAGTCACCTACCACCTGACCTTCACCACTTTTGGTGGGCTGGACCATCCTTGGTAGCAAAAAAAAAATCAGGAACATAATAACAGTAACAAATCACCATGCTTGCTGATAGTTCAAGCAAATTTAATAAAGTCGTGAGAGGAATCGTTTCTGGTGTCCTCCATGTAAGACCACCTCTGGAAAAAGTGAGGCAATGTGTATTCACCCACGTTTGTCAAGTAATTTATACTCCCTGTCACCAAGTCAGCAAGAAACATACCAGCTCTGCATTACTGAGGATGTTTCCAAGTCCACGGTCTCAAGCCAAATTATTTGCATTTGCACTGTAAAATCCTCGTAATCGCATTCTTTGTTCAGTGCACAATCTTCCTAAACGCCTCAGCAAACCTTTCCCAAAGTGATGTTACTTTTCCTCCTCTGATTAAAGCCTCTTTCATTTGCGTGTGATTTTTCTCATGACAAAATCATTCACACAGAAGAGACAGCACCAGGAATGCTCCATCTCGCTGAACTCCAACTGTGTTCTTGGCTCATCATACTCTTGCAGGCAAAAGAATGTAAACATTTAACAGCCTCCCTTTCCTCTCTCCTCTGCTCTCCCACAGTATCTTGCTGTTTGGTACAAGTTCCTGTGAATTCACTAAGGTAACACAGTCTATGTTCATAATCTAAACTTTGTGTATTCTCCTTCTCTAATGAAACATTTCTCTTCTGATTAATAGTTCCCAAAACTCAGCCTGTTGACATCTTCTTCTCTGGAATGGGTACCTTCAAAAGCACAGGTTTCCAGCTTAGGTTAAAATATCGCAAGATCCAAGAAAAGTCATGAAAGAGCAATGACATAGTCTCAGGTTAAACCAGATGATAACTAGAGAACTTTTCTCATTTATGTCCTGAATTTCCACTATTCCACTACCCAACAATTGACACTGTTGGACTTTACTAGACCATGATAATTAGAATTAACTTGTAAATGGCCAAACCTTTTTTTTTTCTGTGATCTAAAGCAGTTCTCCACTCAGAGACTCTGAAAACTGATAACTATAACCCAGATAAAATTCCATTTTCTTATTCTGCACCCCACCTAAATCATCATTTCTCAACAGTGGAACTGAAGAATTGCCAACTTTTTGATCCTGGTGTTTCATATTTGTTAAATCGTATTTTCATGATTTCAAAAAGTTTGAGATACCCTACCTAAAACTGCCTTCTTGTGCTTTTACAAAAACTAATATGGGCTTCCAGAAAGATTAGCATGCTAGGGTTGGTTTGAATCCCAAAATCCCACTTACTACCTTAATTAAGTAACTTGACCTCTCTGTATGATGGTTCATAATTCTTAGCCCTGAGAGCTTTATAGATGTGTATGAGATAATATCACTGATTTAACCATTGTTGATTGAATGCCTCCTGAGTAGAAGGCACAGGGACGTTAGCTCTGCAGGATACAAAGATGAGTTGGATAAAGATAATGCCTTGAAGAAGTTCAGAGTATAGGATAGGAGATTAAAATCAGTAACTATGATTCAATAGAAAATGATAAAACACCATCAACCAGGTCCCAGAGCAAATGTCACCTCCAAGAGGTCTTCCTGAGCACACCATTGAATGTGGTCCTCATTCACTCTTTGCCACTTGTTTCATTTTCTTACAGCAATTTTATTATCTAACATTGACATTGTTATTTAATTTATTATTTACAGATTTTAGTCAGTTTCTTCTGTGAACATCTGAGAACAGTGGCTTCTTCTGTCCTTTTCATCACTGTAAAACAATACTCTACAAATATCTGTGGACAAACCAATGAAAGACTCAAAATTAGAAGCTAAAAGAATGCAGAAATGAGAGATTATTCTATGTGTAAGAGTACTTGATAAAGCATGAACAATTTTCCCAACAAGAAAATTCTGGTCTGTGAGTTTTTTGTCATTTCTGGTGAAGTGTAAGGGAGATATTCTTCATCGAGAATAAGCCTGGGGAATGAGCTTGGGGATAAGACATCATTGAATAAGGCTGGAGAACAGAGAGAAGCCTGTTCCAACCATCCCCTGGAAGAAAGAAACAAGCCCTAATTCTCACCCTAGGTATATAATGACTGATTTATGCCATCTTCCTAGAGAACAAGAAAGAAAACCAATTCCATCAGGTGAAGCAGCTTTTTCATATTGTTCCTAGTGAGTTATTTAACGTAATTTGATTTCAAACATGTCTATGCTATATGTGAACAAATATGTAAACTTATATCTAAGAACCTTGAGTCTTTAGTGTATGCTTTAAAACTGATGTATGAAGTACCTAAATAAGATAACTGCCTTTCAAAATAGAAAAAAAAAAAAAAAGAATCCTACAAACCCTCTAAGGTAACTTGATTAGACAGAGTTTAAACAGCCCAGGAAATATCCATGCCTTGTCTGAAAAGACTATATAACTAAATGCCTAATGAAAATAAAATGACCTTTAATTTCCACCATTCCTTTTCTTACTTACTGTCCTTATAAGATTAATAAGACAATGCAAGTTTTTACAACCTTATTAGAGTTAAATCACATTTACTAACAATGGCCTCCTTCATGAAAATAATGTTTCATTCAATAACCACTGCAAGTGTCGGAATAATTTACGCCGGACTTCTTGATTTCCATACTGCTAGATGCTCACCACACTGGACTCAACTATTTGAGTTGGCAACCTCAGCAAAACTTCTTTCCACCGAATGACGATGGAAGGGTGACTCTTCCTTTCACTATTCTCCCAGAGGGGGGGAAAAAACAAAGAACTTAACACCTGTGTGTTTCAGCTTGGGAGATGAATTCTGAGGTAGCTTAAAAATGAAGTCAGTCGTGATGTTTGATATAAATTGGGGACCTGATTCATAGGTCTCAGTTGTTGAAATTTCTCTGGAGTAGAGGTGACAGGAGACATTGCACATGTCTCCAGAAAGAGAGCTAGAATGTACAAAATTTCCACAGCATACTAAGTAACCACATGTGCTGTGTGCAGTAGGAATTTTATAAACGAGTGCCAAAAACATCTAAAAACTATGTATTATTCAGTACCATGTGTCTTGCACTGTTCTCTGGGGATTTGGTGGTGTGAAAAAGTGAGAACCTACACTCAAAGGCTATATATTTAATTTTCGTAACAACCTTTTGAGATGACTGATTTCTATTTCCATTTTATGTACAATGTAGTCTCCAATGTAGATTTAAAGCTATGTTCATGGATGGCTGTGTGCATGCAGGGGTGAGGCACTTCATGAGAGAAAACTCACACGAAGGGAAGTTGAGTACAATAATCTGACCCAGTTACAAATCCCTTATTGAAAGGATAAGTAAAATATCGTGTTTGCCATTGATATCCTTGAACCCACTCACAAGGGGATATGTCTGCATCCTAAGAAGATAAACAGTTATAAAAACGAAACAAAACAAAGAGCCATGTCTCTAACAACTGTGTGTGCCTGTGGGCCATAAGCAGTGAACTTTGGTGCTACCCGTCCTTGGCCTAGACTCGAAAGTCTTCTACCTGACGTCTATTCTCCTTTCCTCTCTCCTAACACAATCCCAATTTTGTTCAGTTATTCATTTTTTCACCTTAAAAAGGAAGCTTACTTTGGGAGAAATGGCCCCCCTCCCACTCTGATGGGAGGCTTGAGAGGCGTTGAAGCCACCTCTTCCCCCTTGCTATTGATTGGTGGAAAAGTGAGCAGAGGGAATTAGCTCTGCTAGGGTCTTGTGGGGGAAATTCTCTCGCATTTCTTTAGGAGAATATCTGGAAGCAACTGTCGTGGTGGGCATGTTCTGGAACCACTTCGGTTCTTTTGTTACCAAATTCAGACGAAGCCAAAACATGGAGTAGGACAAAGCCAAGAGAATCATAAGAAGAGCAAAGCCCCCTGAAAAATGCTTTGGCAGAAACTATCCCTCCCGAATTTATTCTCTTCCCCTTCCATGTGTTAGAGGCCCCGTTATAGCTGGGCACATGGCCATCCGAGACAAAGACATCTTGTCTTTGCAGTTTGGTGTATCTGTGTGATTAAGCTCTGGCTGATGATTTCTAAGCATGTCATTGGCGGCCTCTAGGAACCTCCCTTAAAGACTGCAGATTCATGGGTGTCTTTCTCATCCTTTCCTCCTTCCTACTGCAGGAGCATGAGTATGAGGACTGGACCTCTGGCCACCATTATGGACTACGACAGGAAAGCATTACCCCTTCAGAAAATGACAGAACAATGAGCTGGCAGGAACCTAGAAGATGAAAGTTTGTCCAGATTTTGCTGAGCATAGTTGTAACAGAAACCCTGGCCCTCCTATCTTTGGCCTTGTATGTGTGTGAGAGCAACAAAGCTCCTTGAAGCCACTTTTAGTTTGGGTCTCGGTTTCTCTTTACCTGATCCTCACTGTTTCATAGGCCTTCTTACCTTTGGACTGCTTCCTTATTGTCTCACAGACAATAACTTCTACTTGTTTTATCCAGATGGGGTTGAGTTTTCTATTAATCTGCAACCAAAAACATCTTAAGTAATACATGGAGTGAGGCGGCCTCATCACCACTTGACTACAAACTATCTTATAGCTTTGGAACCTTGAGATATGCCATGGATTGATGGCCGCCCCCGGGTGAATATGGTGTTAGAGAGGTGGTGCCCAGCAAGAAACATCACTGCCCAATGGTAGCCAGAGATGGATGACATCTATCAGAAGGGGAAAAACAGAAGAGAAGGGTGTACTCCATATGGCAGTCCACATGATAGTTAAGTGGATTCATCCTAAAATTAATGCAAGACAGCCCTAGGACTCTCAAATATTTGAAGAATATTCCATTGCCTAGGCAGAAAAAGAATTACTTGAATATGCTTTCCGATGCTTAAGTCATGCCCTTTTTACCCAAAGGCTGATGAGAATAGAAAAAGTTGAACTACATACAAAAGAGGAAATAAGCTCAGAAAAATTAAATAACTTGTCTAAGTACATGTAACTAGTTCCACAATTTGAATCAATGCCAAATCCCTATAAAGGGAAATTTCAATGCCATGTTTTTTCCTTAATATTAGCTACTGCCTCCCTTTAAACAAATGCATCCTTGTTTTTTGCCAAGGATTTCCTGATATTGAATGAGGAATTAAATCGTATTTATAGTTAATAATAGCCACGAACTCAAGATAACTGAAAATTTATCAGGAATATTGGTACTTGGAAGTTCCCTTCTAAATATAAGTTCTATGATCCAATTCCTAACTATTATTATAAAACAAGCGATATTTCTGAGACTCAATTTATATAATTTTAAATAATGCATAATCTTAAGGATTTAATTTAGTATTGAAATAATTCAAATAATTATTATTGTTGGATTGTTCAGTTGTTAAAAATTGTCTTTCCAGTTTGAACCAGTCAGCCTCAGCTTTGGAACACGTGCAAATTAGTAAATCTGGCAGAGAGAAAAGACAGATATTTTTCCAAAGATTAGCCAGAAAATGTGTGATATTTTTTTCCCTGTAGGCTGTTGGCTTACCAATTGCAACTAGTAAACCTCAAGAGATTCAGAAGCTCAATTTGAATAAACAAGAAAATATTTGGATGCTTATCAAAACTCTGGCAAAACTAGGCCAGAAATGGACCCGATTTTCTGGTGAGGTTTCCAGTATTTCCTGTTTCCAGTAGGACTGGACTATCTTGGGAAGAGTCTACTAACAACTGGAACCAGCTGGACATAACTGGAGAACACTCAAAGACTGAAAAAAAAAAAAAACAGAGAGAAAGAGAGAAAAGATAGTGCATGCTGTTTCATGCTGCAAGAAAGATGGAAATAATTAAAACATGACGCTTAAAATGAAGTATCTACTATGTGACTTGTCGCTTCTTTTATTTCGCTAGGAGAGAAAAATCTGAAGGGTTTTATTCTCTCTACTTTCAGTACTGTTCTAGAAAAGAGATCTACCTGGTGAACCTCACACAAACAAACCTGTGCCATGGCTTATTACCTTGGGGGGAAGGAGATTATTTATCTACCCTTAACCATTACTAAATTACTGTGAATCAGTAAGTTGGAAGTGGCTACAATGCAATCTATGATAAATAATAGTCTGATAATGAGTCATCCTTCCTTGAGCCAAATAGGACTATCCTCAGTCATTCCAAAGAGATGGGCAATAAATCTACCTGGAGAAAGAAATCCCTAAGGGCCATTGAAGAGCAAAGCACAATATCCCTTCCAACTTCCCTCTGTTGTCCCTGACAATACAGAAGGGGTCAGAAAGCTAAATAGTACTTCCCAGCCTTCCTTGCATCCAGAACTCTGGGTATCATTCGGACTCATTAACTGGAATCGCTAGTGCAAGATTTGAGGTGGAGAGCGGGACAGATGCTATACTTTTGCTTGTGCTATTGCTACAGGCAACCACCACTATGGCAGAAATAGTAGGATCCTAGTAACCTGTTGCCAGCTTTGCATGAGTCTAGTGACAGGCGTTCTAGCCATCCATTTAGCAGGTAGGGATTCTAGAGCTGGCTAATCTCGGGGGCCCACTAATTGTGGCATATTCCTGATGTTGCTGGTGCCCTGCCTGTACTGGCTGCCTGATTATGGCAGTGGTGGGTGGTTCTAGAACAAGTAGCTCTAACAGCAGCTTCCGAATCGGGTGAGCAGCTTCATAATTACAAAAGATTTAGCAATAGTTTGCTGTCTCTGTTCTGCAGCATGGCTTTGAGAGTTGTCCCTATGCATTTGACCTTCTCAACAATTCTGTAAACCACTTAATACTCCTTAGTAAATCTCTTTTTGTTTTAAAACAACTAGAGTGTGGTTTTGTTTTCTGCAGTGGATGTACCTCCTCCAGAAACTGCCTTTACAGAAATCCCAACTTCCTCCCAGTTTTTGCACATGGATCTAGGATAAACCGAATGAGGAGTGAGGGTGGGGTAGAAAGCAGAAGGGGTGTTTCCAGGAGCTGATTAGCCTAGGAAGAGTTTTACCCAGGAAACCATTTCTGAATTGATGAGTTGTGAAGGAGAGAGAAAATCAGAAGCCAGGAATTAGAGCCAATTTCGGAACAGACCAGAAATTAAATCTCGCATTAAATAGGAGTGGTTGAGATGAAGATGATGAGCCGAAAGTTCTGTAGCCAAGAAAGCTAAGTGTGGAATAAGGAGGGAGATGCTGCTCTAAGCAGGCCCAAGTTTTTCAGATAGTTGTGGTCAACCGGTCCTTCAGAATTAGAAACTGGCTCAAAAACTCATCCTACACACCCTAGCAAATCCAGCTTTCCTCCCAATACACCAAAGCGCCTTGGAGGGAAGCCTTGACTCATTTTTCTTCTAATCACCTCAGGTTCCTGCTTCCAGCACTTTCTCAGTCTCTGCTTCATGTCCCACCCTCCAGAAGAGCTTCACCGTTCTCCAGGGTGTTGCTCTCAGGCCACCACTTCAAACCCTTCACTTCCCAAAGTGCTGCCAGTCCAAGACAGTGTGTAGCAGGCTTCACTCAAGGGCGGGGATATGACATCACCACTCACTACAGAAAACCACAAATTAAAACGAGAGTCCCTTTCTTAAAAGTTCTGTGACCTAGTTGGCCCTCAAAGAATTCTCTTTGGTCTTTCTTCCACGTGGGTCCCTGCTTCATGCCGCCATGTAGTCAAGACCCTCCTTGTCCAGCCAGAAAATTCTTATTTATTTCTTCTGTTCAGCAGTTTAGATTTTTGTCTGCTTTTTTATCCAGCCTGGCCTGCCCAGATGGTCCTCTCTCTAAGGCAAACTAGCCCATTGAGACGGCTTGTCTCTTGACAGCTACTCTGCCACCAGCTCTTAAATCAGGATAGAGGGTGGATTTGAAGACAAAGTAGAGAGGGTTTATATGAAGCAGAGTCCCAGAGGAGAGCTGAGTGATGACATCCAGGCTCAGAGGGAAGGGGTGATTCACCTTGAACACCTCCCTTTGTGATGGGAGGAAAGCGGCAGGGGTAGACAATGGCAGAGGGGGCAGAAGAAAAAAGACGGCTCCTGATCTCATTTCTGCAAGGCTGGGAAGCCAGCGGGCAGGTCCTTTTTCCCTTTGACTCAGCCTTGGAGCATCCCATGGTAGAACATGGCAGTTAAAAGTCTGCATGCAGCACCAGGCCCCTGAATAGAAATCCTCACTCCACGACTTATCAGCTACGTGGCTTCCAGGCCAGTTTGCCTGACTCCCTGAACTTGTAAAATGAGGATAACAATAGCACCTATCTTGTAGAGCTGATGGGAGTACCCAATGAGAAAAATTTATGATGTGCAGAGAGAAGTGGCTGAAATACCTTTAGTGCACAATAAAAGCCAGCTATTACCATGAGAAGAGGCGTGTGCTCTCATAAAGGAACCAGATGGGAGGGGCTCACCTACGACCCAGCACAAAGCATCTGGGCAGTGGAGTAAGAGTAAGGAGCAGAACTCCTATCTGGCTACATAAGAGCTTGTGACACTGCACAAGCTGCTTAACCTGTCCAAGCCTTGGTTTCCTCATCCATAAAGTAGGGGGACTGTACCTACCTCATGGGGCTCTTCTGAGAATAAAGGGCACTAACAGTTACTATAAAGAGGACAGCCAGTGGCACCATTAAGACCCTCCTTATCCAGGAAGTTGCCTCCATGCCAGGCCGATCTCTCTCATCCTTGGTCTTCTACAACCAGCCTCTGAGGATTAAAAACATCAGCAATTATAAGTTATGAACGTGTCTCTTGCCTTCCTCTTTTTTCTACTGAATTTCCTCCTGGATTCTCAATTGATTTTACGAAAAAAAATGAAAATGAATAAAATAAAACTGAAGCAACAATCAATATACTTTCATAATAATAATGCTTATAATCGGCTGACTAAATAAACCAGACTTGCCAGAAGGCAGACAGAATTGTTTTATTCTTTCTCTCCTTGCCCATCCAGTGTGCTTCTTGGCCCTCTTCCGTATCTGGGGTGAGATCTCAGGTGATATCTTTCCCCATCATTCTTAGATACTAAAAAGTCCTCGGGTTATTTTCAACCATTAAAGAGACCAATACAATGTAATATTTAAATAATCAAAACTGCAGACTTTCACAACTTGGATGAGCCTTGAAGACATTATGCTAAGTTGGCAGAGAAAGACAAATACTGTATGACCTCATTTATATGTGGAATCTAAAAAAGCCAAACTCAGGCACATAGAGGGTAGAATAGTGGTAACCAGGGGTTGTGGGATGGAGGGAAATGGAGAGATATTAGTCAAAGTGTATAAACTACCAGGATCAGATTAACAAGTTTGGGGATCTAATGTACAGATGGTGATTACGGCTAATAAGACTGTATCATATACTTGAACGCTACTAAGAGAACAGATCTTAAATGTTCTCACCACAGAAAAGAAACGGTAACTATGTGCCTGGATGGAAGTGGTAGCTAATACTACAGTGATAATCATTTTGCAGTTTATAAATGCATCAAATCAAAACATTGTATACCTTAAACTTACACAGTGTGATAGGTCAATTATATCTCAGTGAAGCTGGGTGGTGGGGCCTGCTAGCTTTCACTTCGTTAAAACTTTGTTCATCCCCCAGCACAGGCCTACAGTAGGTAAGGGGATGTGGTCCATTTCGCTCACCTTCTTACTCCACCTCCTCCCCCACTCACTACCCACTGATTATGAACCTTCAGATCTGGCACAGAGGGGCCAGAGGAGGAGGAGGCGCTGGCGGAAAGAATTTACGTGAATGAAGCACCTGTCAAAGGACTTTGGTGCCTGTGGCATGGCAGATGCCCGCAGCTAACTCACGGTCTCCTGGATCTGTTGTTGCCTCTTTAGAAAACTTCCTGCCAGGCCCCTTCAAATCCAGCTCGTTTGTGCTAGGCAAAGCCTACCCTCCAGCTGGCTCTTAGAACCTTCCCCTCAGCTCTGACTTGCAGCAGCCAATCCTTCCATGAAGGAAAGTGGACAACTGTCCTTTGCACATCCTCTTGCATTTTTATAGTTCCCCAGTGTATGAACCCCAGCTTCCCATGGAAGGATCCACCGTGCAACATTTTCCCATTCCATGAGTGCTGGGGCATGAATATGTGACAAAGATCTTGCTAACCAGAGGCCATGGCTTCCATGCTCTGACATGGGCGACAACAGGTGCCGCTCAGTTCTGGAGTCAGCAGAGGCCCAGCAGCATCTCTCTCCCTAGGGTGGGGTCTGAGACTTGTTCCCAGGGGACCAGACTTAAGACCTGTTCCAAAGGTTCTGTGAGTCGCTTATGCCCTCTACTAATGCACGCCCCCTCCTGCTTACACTGCCTGGAGGGGGTACTATTGTCTATAGCTAAGAATGCTCACCAACATAAGACCCTCTAAAGGCCACTGGTCCAGCTCCCTTTGAAGATAACCCCAGGCCAGCTTCCTCTTGGAGCCCCAGCCCCGGGTTCACCATTCCTAACAGTGCACTTGTCTTCACTCCGTTGTGAGAGAGAAGGTGATAAGCCCAGCCTCTGGCCTTCAGAGTCTTCTTGTGAGAGTCAGACACCAGTCCCTGTACCCCTGAACTCCAGGAGACACGTACTCATTCTTGCAAGCAGCTCTCCAAAAATTGACTTAAGGTGAAAAAATGCATTATTTTTCCCCACACTTATGTAGCGGATGCAGGAATGTCCAGAAGCACAGCAACGCATCCCATGGAATTCTTTTTCTCTCCTGGCCTCCTCACCTCTCTTTTCTCTTCTCCTACAGCCCAGGCATGGCTTTTGAGCTAAAGCTAGCAGAACAAGCTTGGTAATTTTCTAGCATGTTCTGCACGGGGGTCTGGCCTCTTGCTTCTGATGAGACTGTACTGGACAACTATTGTACTGGGGCTTCTGAAAAACTCTAGGATAGAGAGAGTCCTTTTTTAATATCCTGTTAAAAATAAACGGGCACAACAAACTAAATTTTTCTAAAGAAAACCGTACCAAAATTAACATTTAGTTCAAGATTCCAAATTTTCATCACATTCTTATTCAATAACATTAACCAATGCAACATTTCCGGTTTGTGCTATCAGCACTGAAAACGCACATCCTCTCTTGCTGACAGGCTCGAACAGACGGACTTGTGGGGCGGCATCAGTGGGCTGGATTGAGCTGACAGGCTGTCAGACCAATAAATGGGCAGGGGTGATGTCAAAAGAGCATTCTATCATCGCTACAGGCAGCTTGTCCTTGTTACATAAAATGCCAAGTATGCTGTGAAAAGGTGAAAGAAGAAACCCTCACCTGATCTTAATCTGTGTGTCAGCCAAGTCTCACAGGGAGCACTGGCCTGAGAGAAATAGGTCACACGGTGTTTCTGGAACTTTGTTCTTGTCTGTTAGTGCAGGGCCCTTAACCTTCTCCACCTTCAAATTTCCCCTCAGCAGCTTCTGGGCATCCGTTGGAGGTATCTGGTATGTACTCATGAGACTGCCCTATCAGCTACCCTGGACATAACCATTTTTCTTTTCTATGGCCCTGGATTCCTAGAAAGAGCTATAGCAGGAGCTTCTTGTGTTCATGAAGTTACAGCAACCAGATGGCAAAGATAAGATCAAGCCACACAGTGTTCCGTAAAGCCACTGTTTGACTGACTTCATGCTATTCTCAAGGCCACCGCCTCCTGTGGCTGCTGCCACTGAAATCACAGGCTACCAGAGTTGCCCAAAATAGACCAAAGTGGCACCAAAGTATTCCACCTTCTCTGTTCCTAGGAAAAGCCCTCTGTCTCTCCTGGGGCAGCAACTCTGCAATGTGGGACCCAACCCTTAAGGGGCTCCCAGGTCTCTCGGAACAGCTTCAACTGATAAACTGTTGAGTGAGACTTGCACGTGTCACTGTGGCTGAACCAGAAGGAACTCTGAGAGACAGGCCCTGGTACACAGGCTGCTAGATTTGATCTCCAAGACACCCACCGGGGACCACTGGATTCCTTTCTCTGATGAGTTCTGTCCTGGGAGGTGCCTGAAGGATGAATGCATGACAAAGGTCCCTTCGTACAAGCCCAGGCCTAGGTATACGCTACAGTGAAAATAGCTTCAGTTCTGAGAACATTGACATCCCACAGATTGAAAGCTGCAACCATGTTTTCAGAGAATAAGTATTATTTTTTTCCAGAGGAAAAGTCAAACAGTCAAAATTAACTTTGAATTTGCAACACCCACTAAATACTAATTAAGACAGAAAAGGTGATTTCTTGAAGTGGAGAACTGCTAACATTTCTCTACAGGACAAGCTCATCTTCCAAAATGGAGCAAACCATCAATAAAATTTACTCTCAGCGCTCCTGCCCACATCACTACCTTATTCCCCATCTTCTCAACCATTTTCCACGATCACAAACAGTGTATTCAGATCCCTGGAGCCCAACCATCTAGCTCTGGTGCTTCTGGTCCAGATACCTCACTATACCTCTCCCTAGGACCCCACATTCTGACAATCTTCCCCAATATTATTTGAGCTCTTACTATACCTAATAAGATCAGACCCCTCTACATTCTATACTCTGTAATATATAACATATGTTGGCCGAGTTGGGAATACACAATTAAACTCAGTATTGCACACATGTACTGATCACGTACTTGCTAGTTGACAAGCGTCAAATAACAGAGTTGAACCAGACTGACTTCACAGTTATAAGAAGAGGAATGACTGGTATTATTGTGAAGTACACAATACACATAAAACCAATACACATAAAACACTCTTAAAAGTGCCAAGCATTATTAACATTTATAATAATTTTTAGGAAAGACAGACATGGACCTAACCAACTATGATATAATAAAATAAATTATTTAGCTAGTAGTAAACATACAAACAGCTGTACACAAAAATATCCTTATTTTAGCCAAATCTATGTTTACAGCTAAGATTTAAATATACATTCATCCACATCTATTTACTGATTGCCTACAATATGCCAGACACTGTGCTGGACGTGAAAGATAAAGTGATAAGTAGGACTCATAGGGACTCAGCCCTGCCCTTAAAAGACGGACTATTTAGTTGGTGGTTAGACAGGCCTAGAGAATTAGAGACACGAGTCTACCACATGTCTATTTGTGTGAAGATCCTTCAGTATCACTCATTCAATAGATAGGGCATAGATTATTGGTCAATCTATGGTTTGGTTACACTACAGCCATCTGTGGTCAAGTGGGTGAGATCATGTGGTCCAACACTTGGCTGCCACCTCCTCCCCTGGGCCGTAGGCAGGGCTGTCTTCTAGTATAGTGAGTAGACTGGGCCCACAGGTTTTTATTGTTTAATCCCAGCAGGCAGGTATGGAAGAATAGTCAAGGTTGTACGTAGGACAACATGGCCAACGTACAGGGAACAGAGTCCAAATACAAGAGAAGAGATGGCGTGATGGTTGGTCCACTTTTATAATATTGGGTCTCCTGACCTTTTTATGTTCTCCAGTTTCTGCTGTTGCTTAAGATGATTCATGGGTTTTGCTAAGAAAGGTCAAGATAAGCTCTTAACTTTACTTATCTCCCAAAATTTTCTCTCAAATTTCCAACTCCCAAGAAAAAGTTACATGGTCCCCATGTCCCACTCTGGAAAACTTGACACTGTCTTTGACACTGCTTTTTTCTTGCCCCCTTCATGAAGTCAGTTGCCAATTGACTTCATGAGTAATCAAAAGAGTAATCAAAAAACACAACTTTTAGAGTCTTTCAGAACTGAATAGAATTCTAGCTCTAGCACTCACTAACCTGATCTTTAACAGGTTACTACACTGACCTGAGTCTCAGTCTCATGACCCCAAAATAAGACTAATAGCACCCAACATCGTTGTTGGGTTAAATAAAATATTGTAAGAAAATCCTCTAGCCCAAGGCTTCACGGAGAGAACAACTCTCAGTAACTGTAAGCTCTTATTTGCTACCTTGACAGCCATTTCACACATCTATTATCTCATCTTGTTTTCTCTGACACGCCCTAGTGTGACAATAATAGCCTCCCTGTCTTCCATTGTTTCCTTCTTCAACCCATTATATACCCAGCTGTCAGAGACTTTAGCTTGGCATTTAAATTTTCAGGGGCAGCCTCCCTTCCTCCCACCCTATGAAAGCCCTTGACCTACTCAATCTGTGTGAGTCACCAGTCATACCCTAACTTTCCATGCTGGTGGTTTTCTTTACCCTGTTCTGCCCATCTAGAAAGCACCATCCTCCTCATTCCTTTCTACCGAAATTCTATCCATTCTCCAACACTCCATTTTATTTTCACCTCACCCGTGAAGCTTTTCTGAGTCACCAATTTTAAATCAACTTTCTTGCTGAGTTTCCACAGACCATTTTAGCACCTCACATATGATATAGGTTACCTTCTGCATTACAGTGGCATTATCAGTGTAACAGCCTCAACTGGTACAAAGCAGAGATGAAATAAAAATATCCAAGTACTGGACATGGTATGAAGCCTTAAAATGCCTAGAGTTACATAAACCCTTTTCTTCATAGCTTATATATAAGATACCATGTTCTGAATAATAAGAGCCAATTCCTTGGCTATAAAGGTTTGAATAGGGCTTTGTGTCTGAGCCAAAGGCATCTGTTTTATAGGCAGTTTCTCCTTCCAGGAAAGTTTGAATTTGAGCCACATAGAAAGAGAATAGTTGGAAGAACCAGCATTTGAGAGAACCTAAGAAGCTACTAGAGGTGCCAATAAGCAGATATCATGAGACAGAAGCTGTGGAGCAAGAAGCATAAGCTCGAGCAGAAAGAAGAGGGAACAAGTAGTTGATGCAGACTTGGTTCAGTAGAAGCAATGAAAGGAAAGCTGAGTCACCTGAGAAATGAACCACTGGAGTTGCTGCTGGGACCTGAAATGGCGTGATGTCCTGAGCAACGTTCCAGATTTCCACGGGGCTAATGTTGACTTTCTCATGAGCTAAGCACTTTTACAGTAAACCCCCATGGCTTTGGGTAAATATTTGTTCTTAATAGTCTAGAAGAGTCTTCTGTAGTTGACCCAGACATGAAATAGCTCTCTCTGTGCTCTGTCTTCTCTTCAACAGATTTAATCTTCTCTATCTTGCCCCATAGCACATTAGCGAAACACATAAATGCTTGTGGTCTTTCATGTTGTCCAGACAGCGAACATCGTGAGTTCTGAGACCTTCATCCTGACTTTGACGCCTGATTGTTTGATACCATCTTGTTTGAAAGTTCTGCCTCATGCCCGTCTCTCCTAATAGCCACATGTCAACTTCTTAAACCAACAGGTTACTCAAGCACATGATCATAACTTTATAGACAAGGCGATTGAGGCACAGACAGATTGAAGCCTGGCAAGGGGTACTATGGTTGAGAAGCAAGAATGTAATTTAGAATTTCTGAGATGCCCCAGCTATTATTGTCCCCTGGTCCATAGGTGATTAGACTGGGATGAATGAACATATGAATTTCAAATAAAAGAAGAAACCATCTACCATCTTCACAAGTGAGTAGCAACTGAAGCAGCAATTTGACATAATGATTAACTTCCTCCTGGGAGCCCTTGCAAAACCTACAGAAAATGATAGTTTCCAAACCCTTACCTGAGGCGTCAGGCTCCATGGGCAAGAGCAAAGATTTAATCCAGTGACAACATGGACCTGAAGCCAGCTGGCCACCCTACTTTTTTTACCTTTGAATTTTATTTCGTCAACAAACTTTTTCTTGCCAAATTCTCCTCTGCGTCAATAACTTGAGGGCCAAATTGGCAGAGACAAATTTGTACCCAAATAATCGAAAGCCTAGAGTGGAAGCAACTAGCAGGAAAGAGAACTTATCCCCAAAACAATCATGAGAGAACAAACTCATCATCTCCATTTTAGAGAAGAGTAAACTGAGTTTCCAAAAAACAAAAACAAAAACTACTAAATAAGTTATTATGTCCACTCGAGAAGCAGAAGATTGGAGATTCAAATCCACATTGCTTACTTCTTATACCACCTTTTGCCTACTGATGCATGATTCTGCCTTCTTTCATCCTGCTATTTATAGTAAGTTGGATGTAGTCTACATTTCATTTTCAACTGGACATTTAGACTCTATAAACTACAGTCTTAGCTAAAAGGGGAAAAAAAGAACTATTCACAGCTCATATAGGCTTTGTGACGTGCTGAGCTTAGTATTGCAATTTAAGCAATAATCAATCGGCATCCAACCAGACAACAGAGATGCACATTAGCCTCCAAAGAAATTTAACACCACACACCCAGAAGGAACCAAAATCACACATAAGAGCCCAAAATTGCCTGGAGTGAGCATCTATTTGTTTTTTTGTTTTGTTCTGTTTTAATCTCCTGTGTTCCTTTTTTCTTTTTAGGTAATAAAACCACTCTTCCCTAAGAGAAATGTATTCCATGTTGACCTTGAATTTCATTACCTGGCTGATCAAATCATTCTCTTCTAAATGCAGTGATTTGTTCAGGCATAAACTTTGACTCAAGCAGGCCAATCGGAATATTGTGTCTAAAATTTGAAATGCGGACACATTTATTGATTATTAGCCAGAAGGATGCAAGCTCCAGCCTTCCAGCAACATATTTTCAGGGCACAAAGAGTCCATTTAGGGAACAGATTATTAGAGATAAGCAGAGCCAAGAGATGAAGAGAAAGAGCCAATAAATTATTCCCATTAAGTCGAATTTTGGCTATAAGAAATCAAAATTATCCTACCAGATATAATATCAGATCCAGTATTTTTATAAGAGCTGGCAAGTGGTTCAAATGTTTCTGGCAGGGAAGAAAATGACAATAAAAAATGGTTCATATAGGGTGGAATCTAGAGTAATTTTACCCATTTCGTGCAGAGATTTTTTTGGAGAAAGATTGAGTGATCAAATGACAGAAACATAAGGAGACAGTAAAATATTCTGAGGTAACCATCATTAATATTTTGGTATAAATATAAATTTATAGATTATAGCATGGGCTGACAAATTTTTGCTATAAAGATTCAGATAGTAAATATCCTATGTGTCCTATGGTCTCTGTTACAACCTGCCATTGTATCCATAGACAATATAAAAATGAGTGGGTAAGGCTGTTTTCCAATACCACTAGATCTGCAAAAACAGGTAGTTGGCCAGATTTGGCCTGCAAGCCATAGTCTACTGACCCTTAGGATATAGGATCAGCTGCTTTAACAGAGACTCAAAATTATGGTGACATAAATAAACTAGAAATGCATTTCTCTCTCAGGAACAGTTTGGGCATAAACAGTAAAGGACTGCTACGGTAACGCCAATGTGTCAGAGACCCAGACTGCTTCTATCTTGTCGCTCTGCCCCTCCTGGGATGTTGCCCTTATGTACACGATCTGAGTTGACTCTATGGGGACAGGAGAACTTTCCTCTTTTCCTCTTAGTTCTTCTGGCTGGTTACATAATTAAAATGACATAAGGCAGACTAACAGGAGAAAATCAAATGTTAATTCATGAACATGGGGTATCTACATAAGCATAAAAATTCCAAAGACAGGAGGAAGAAGTAGGGGCTAGGCTTTCAAAGTGAAGTAAGGCATGGTCTAAAGAAATTAAAGGGTTAACGTTCAGCAAACAAATACGTACTGGGTTATTTTGAAACAATGGGACACAGAGAGGACTTGCTCAATGGGCAGGGCTAGGTGTCTCCATGCCTATCACACACTAGTTTATTTCACACTGTAGTTATCAACGATGATACCTCCCGGAGCAGGTCCTCTATCTTATGTCTCTTTTAGGCAGTGAGGGTGGAGGAGGAGGTCAGGGAATTTCCTGAGAATTTCATTTCTTAAAAAAAATTAATTTAAAATAATATTGAAAAGAAGTATATTTGGGGGGCAAACTCTTCTCTCCATAAACTTACTGTTTTGTCCACAATCCAGCCAACAGAAGGGAGAATGGTGGGAGGGAAAAGGGAAAAGGAAAAGCACATCCCTTTCCCTCTAAGGGCACCAGCCAGAAATCGTTCACATCACCCTGACTCACAGTCCATTGGCAAGAATTCAGTCACGTGACCATATATAGCTGTAAAGGAGGCTGGAAAATGTAAGCTATAATCTGCGCAGCTAGCTGAAAATTTGGGTTTGTTTGTTTTGTTTTGTTTTGTTTTTACTGTAGAAATGGGGAAAATGGATATTAGGAGACAACTAGCTGCCTTTGCCACATTTTCCTCCTTTAACGCCCCTCTCCTCACTCCACAGGCTGGGAAGAAACCCAGGAAAGAAGTGACTGAAGCAGCTGCCTTCATTGTCAAATAATAGAATAGGTTTTGTAATCTAACCCAGAGTTGGAAGGTGGATAAGTGTCCTTTAAGGACAGTAAAAGATATATTATCAGAGGTGACAGGACAAATTTATTTAAAATGTGAGCTTTTTTTCAGCAATAGACTAGTTTTAGCAGTGAAGAATGTGTATGTTTTTTGTTTTGATACTTGAAACAAAGTCAAGTGTCATTAGGACTGAAAAATACTCCTGACCCTTCTTTCTGTCTCGGGAATCTGTGTTCTAATCTCTCCACCAGCAGGAGGAATGGCAACCTAGACTCTGTCTTTGACTGATAAGCAGGTTCCAGGAGCTGGAAAACTATAAGACAAAAAGAGAATATGAGACTTGGTGAATTCTGAGAAAAGCACAGTATGTCCTAGAAAATGGGGTGGAGTGAGCAAGCCAGGACTTAGTTTGGGAGAAAAGAGTTAAGGAGAGAGAATAAAGAAAGAGAAAAGGAGAGGGTAAGACAGAGCATCTGTGAGGGGCGCAGTCTGGAGCCCCACGTGTCATGTCCTGGGATCTGGGCAGTGCACACCCCTCACCCGTGCTGGTGGGAAGGGAAGCGAGCCAGCCTAGAATCACAGCTGATTTTCTACACCCCCAACTCAGGAAAGTTTTAGTATATCCTTGCAACAATGTCTGAGTAAAAGGCTGCTTAAATCCCCATCCCCCTGGAAGACAGGTTTACATATGATAGCTTTAGAGAAGGCAGCCAAAGTGGTGTCTGGAACTGGAGGGAATCAGTCCCTCTTTTTTAGTTACCAGAAGGCACCCTTTTGGTGGGTTGTAAGGTGACTGAGGATTCCACTCATGACAACAATACAACTAGAGGAACAGGAAGACAGAAGTCCACATGTCCGGGCCCAGTGCATGGATGGAGACATACTTGTCCTTTATGATGTGTCTATCGCACACAGTACACATAAATATAGATGGAGAGAGAGAGAGAGAGAGAGAGAGACCACTGCTTGTATGCCCCAATTGCACTTCCAGGTTTTAAAGCCCCCAGGAACTGGTAGTTTATGTATTCATCTTTGCATTCCTGAAGGAGCACAAGCACCACCTTTTCTAGATGTGTTGATGCCTTGAATGAAAGATCTTCTAATCCACAATTTCCTTTAAAAAAATCTATTAAGCACCTATTGAATGCCAAGCACCAGTCATCTGAGATACAAAAATGAAAATTCATAGTCCCTGCCTTTAAAACTTTCAGCCTATGAGGAAAACAGACCCTGAAGTGGACATCTGTTGTTTTTTGGCTTCTAGCCCTCAACCCCAACTTCCTCTTAGTAAATCACTCCCTCTTTTGGGAAATCCCCCATACTGTGTGTTTGGGATGGGTAGCACTGTCTACAACACAGAAATCAAAGTTGCTAAGATGCTCCTTATGCTCTTTCTTTTTCCATTTCTGGTACAGCCACAGAGTGGGCACGGGGTGGGTCCAGCCGGTCAGTTGCTCTCTGGGACATGACCTCTTGGTAGTGTTGTGAGTACCTGGGTAGGACTGCAGGTGGTAGTCATTATGATGTTGGTGGCTGATCCTCTGCTTCTTGCCCATTTTCTAACTCCAGTCTTCATAGACTTTCTTTGATTTTGAGAACCCCAATATCATTCCAGTGTTTATTTTTTTCCCCTTAAGATTTATATAGAGTTGGTTTCAGTGGCCAACAACCAAATTTTTTGCTGATGCAGAAATGCTATTTAAATACAAAGATGAGAAACCTATCCCAACCATCTCGAATAAGTGGAGAGTTTATTGTAGGAACACAGTGAGCAGTATGGAAAGTGGAGATGCCTAAATTTAAGGCCACATGTCATCAAGCTTCTTGAAGCTTGAGCTTTAAGGACAGTTCTGGGTCTAATCAATCATCAAATATACAGCAAATGCTGTAGACGCTGGTCCACGCTCTAAAGAAATATATAAGAATTAAACAAATAAGCAAAATATTGTAGTTTGTGATAAAAATTATGAAAGGATGAAGATGTATTTACTAGAGATCCAAAATGATTCTAAGACCTTTAGCCCAGGAGCTACCATCCCCAATGTCAGCTTTTTCAGTCCTACTACCAAGTGAATCCTGGACTCCCTGCAACATGTCTTTCTCCACCTTATAGCTGATGCCTCATAACTTAAGCTTTTACATCACAGCTTCTGCAGTGTCACAGGTGATGTCCCCTGGGAAGCAGACCCCGAAATGGAGATCAGCAGGTCAGAGGTTTATGCTCTTGGGGTTTCCACCTGTGGAAAAGGAAAGAAGTTGACAGAACTGCGTGGTGAGAGTAGGCAAGCCACAGTACAGTCTTGACCTGTGTGACCAGCTTGTCTTGGTTTACCTGAGACTTTCCGGGTTTTAGCCCTGAAAGTCCTCGGTCCCTGGAACTCTCTCTATCCCAGGCAAACCAGGATGGTTGGTCCCCATCGTATCGATGAAGGCCTTGCCCAGCTACACAGGTCACTCTGAAGCTTCACAAGAGACTGACCTTTGGGAACCAGCCATCGGATATGGGATTTCCCGGGGAAGTCATGCATGATCTCAGGTAGAGAGTAGGGAGGACTTGTCAATAGAGATAATTCCAAAGAGAGCTGACAACTGAAGGCTGTCTGCTGGTAGCACTCCCAGCAGCAGGGGAAATAAATCCTTCATTCCTGCATGAGACCTGGGCAGCATATCACAGCATCTACGACATCAGTTTCTCTGTATGTCATGACCTTTCAGCCTCCATTCCTGCTGCTCATCCCTAGAGTCTTTCCCAATTCAGATCCCTGACAGTGAGAATCTGACCTGACCTGGCCCAAATCACAGGTCGTGAACCATCTGGAGACCGGCTCCTCTCGTCCACTCAGCTGTGGTTGGAAGCAGGATCGTACTGTAGAAATGTACCTTTTGAGACTTATCCCTCTGACAAGGTTTGTGACAGGGCTGGACGAAATCCTATCAGTGGGCATCCTAAATGGCATGACTGTATACCAATAAACAATCGTGATATATGCTGTACTAGAGGGAGCATGTGAGATATGAGGACAGTTGACCCTTGAACAATCTAGGGGTTAGCAACACCGCCCCTACACAGACAAAAATCCACATGTAATTTTGACTGCCTCAAAACTTCACCAGAAACCTTACTGATAACATAAACCATTGATTAACACATATTTTGTATGTATTATATACTGTATTCTTACAATAAAGTAAGCTAGAGAAAATAAAATGTTATTAAGAAAATCATAAGGATGATAAAACACATTTGCAATAGTTAGTGAAAAAAATCCCTATGTTAGTGGACCCATGCAGTTCAAATCTATGTGGTTTAAGGATCAACTGTAGAGAAGATGGAGCATTGAAGTATGTAGTGGGTGAAATATATATTTACGCAGTTTGTGTGCTGTGCAAACACTTAGGTCTGCCTAGTAAAGCCCAGAAAGTTTCCCCACGGACTCGCATTAGGTCTTGACAGATGAGCTAGGAGTCGGGTTACATCCAGCAGGTGGGCAGAGGAGGACAGTCCACGCAGAGAGAGCCACAGATGTGCAGGCTCCAAGGCGTCAGAGGCGCTAGAGGAGCCCTGGAGGGGTGGGCCTTCCAGCCACCCCTGTGCTCACTGCCTCTCACCCAGGTGCCTGGGAGGCATTTCTGGCAGCTGCTCAGAGGGAAACAGGCCACCCATTGAATCATCCAGGGCACTCCCTGTTCCCACCTTTCGTGAGCTGGTGCCAGAGGGTTCTCCGGGCCAAGTCATACCCCACCCTGATCCTGTTTGACTCCTGTGCTCTGCCAGGATCCTGGCAGGGGGTGGCATGACCTGGGCCCCTGCTGTTCCTGGGACAACAGCAGCAGACTCCGGCCCCTCCTCACACCGTTAGGCCCCCACTGGTGTCAGCTGGGCCTGGTTGGGGGTGGGTGGAGGTGGAGCAGCAGGTGTGTTTAGTTGCCAGCTTGGCTCTGGAAGGCAGCTCTGCTGTTTCTGTTTCAGCACTAAGCATGGAAGGATTCCCGGGGCGAGGTGTTGAGGTTCCATCTACGGTTTCCAGAGGTGCTAAAGCTTGCTAACTTTTAAAGCATCACACAAGTACAGTCTCAGCACTCAGTGAGTTCGCAAGATATTAGCTAACAGTGATTGAGCACTTATCATGTGCCAAACAGTCGTTTGTGGGAATTATTTCATATAGTCCTCGTAACAACCCTGTAAGATAAACACTGTCCTCCTGTTTCTCACATGAGGAAATAGAAGGACAGCTCTGCCTGGAGCCACGCGTCTTGTGAGTCTGGTCCAGGCATCCTCTCCATCTCCATCACCTAGTTCACCTGTGTTCTGGTGCTTTAACTGAAATCTTATGAGACGATGTCTGAAAATATGCTGACTTATTAGCATAATGTTCTCTCAATTCATCTTCATATTAGTCCAAGGAGGGAATCAAGGTGAGTGTTGTTTTCTCATTTTACAGATGAGGAAATAGAGGCTCAGAGAAAACAAAGTGAATGAATAGCCAGTGGGTGGCTGGATTGGGACCTCAAATAAGTGTTCTGCTTCCCAGTCTATAGTGTGGTGAGCCATTTCAAGGGGGCCTAAGAATATTTGCATACAAAAATATGTAATAAAATTTCATACCCTAAAAGCACCTCAGAGTGACCATGTGTTTGTTTTGTGCTTGCATTTAATATAGTGGGTATTTCCTAAAGTATAAACATAAAAACGGGAGTAAAGTTGATGTAAAAAGAGGTCAGAGCCGGAAGTCAGGACTCCCGGGTTCTAGGCTTTGCTCCATCACGAATGCCGGTGACTTTGATTAAGTAATTTACCTTTGGGGACCTCAATTTTCTCTTCTGAAAATCTGAGAGGTTGGGTTTAATGAACTTACTGTCCTGACTCTTAGACATGTGATGCTGATATCGTAGGACTAGGTTGCCTAGAAACACTCAAATCAACAGAGTCCCAGAATGGAGCTGCTGAGGGACCAGCCCTGTGCAGTGGCACCGGGCCCATTCACTCGCAGGTGTGCCCCACCTGGCCTCGAAATGATCTAGCTGGCATGGAGGATTTCTACCTTAGCATCACGTGAAATTTTAGCATCACGTGAATTTTTTTCTTTGATATTGGAGGCAGAGGCAGCATCTTAAAAGAATCAAAGCATCTTAAAAGAATCAAAGCAAATCTAAACGTACACCTTCTTGCACAGGTAAGTCAGGCCCCACTTACCACACCTCAGTAGATACAATATGGGGGTCAAGGGCCTGCTGCCCATCCTCCTTCTTAGGAAGTGGTGAAATCTCCTAACTATGAGTCATTGGAGGTAAAATCTCCCTGTTGGTCTGTTTTGGTGTCATCCTCCTAACTGGATGACATACTTGTCCACATGGGTTTGTCGGCTGCTTCTGTTGTTAGGAACATCTAATGTTCTAGAAGCGAGCTGGCTGAAGCCGTTCCTCAGGCTTTCCCTGCCTGGACTCAACCCTTATTTTTCAGGTTTAAGGTTTCCACAGAAACAACAGCTGCAGTAAGTCCGCTACTGTTCTTGTTCCTTTTTTCACCAGTTTTATCTCTGTGTTTTCACACTTGTGTACCCCATCATACTCTCTGCAATAGACCAGTGCTTCTTACCCTTCGCCCCATTCTCCCAACCCTCCAATCTCCCTCCCCTCTGAGTAGACTAGTGTTTCTTAAACTTGGATGATGTAGTATTCCTTTTATCAGAAGAAAAAAATTCTTGTGGCTTCCATACAACCCTCATTCTGCTAGGATTGACTTGTGTTTTTTTTATATATATATCATCTGAATATGTGCAAATATAAAAATAAGTTTTAAAGCTTTCTTAAGTTTACAGCTTTCATGTGATATATAATGCCAAAACAATCTTACGAGTACAAACAGCACCACAAAATCTTAACTAACAATATTAATTTACTGTGGCGGACGATGCTGTTTTAAATTGCTGAAATTGAATTTCTGCATAGGATGTGACTGATATGGGCTCTTTTGAGTTTGTCATGTATATGCCATGGTGTGCCATACCCATAGTGAAGACTCAAGTCTCCCATCCTTCCTGCCATGCGAACTACTGTCAAGTCTTCATTTGTTCACCACCCCGACTGGCCTTTGCTTACCATAAATACATCATTTACGTATTTTTAAATAAAAGTTGTATATATTTAAGGTGTTCAACATGATGATTTGATGTACACATACACAGTGAAATGATTACTACAGTCAAACTAATTAACAGACCTTCCTTTCACATACCTACCCATTTTTGTCTGTGATGAGAGCATCTTAAATCTACTCTCATAGCCAATTTCCAGTATTTAATACGGTAATGTTGGCTACAGTCATCACGCTGTATGCCAGATGTCTAGACTTATTCATCCTGCGTAAGTCTAACTTCGTACTCTTCAACCAACATTTTCCCACTTCCCATACCCCCCCACCTCGGTGACACTATTAACCTCTCTGCCTCTATGAATTTGGCTTTTTTAGATGCCACCCAAAAGTGAGATCATGCAGTTTTGTTTTCTGTGTGTGGCTTATTTCACTCAGCATCATTCCTTTCAGTTTCCTCCGTGTTGTTGTAAATGGCAGGATCTCTTTTTTTAAGGCGGAATAATTTTCTATCGTATATACTTACACATACCACAATTTCTTTATCCATTAATGGATAGGTTGTTTCCATGTCTTGGCTATTGTGAATAAAGCTGCAATAAACATGAAAACACAGATATCTCTTTGAGGTACTCAGTTCACTTTTTCTGGATATGTACTCAGAGGCAGGATTGTTGGATCATATGATAGTTCTATTTTTAGTTTTTTGAGGAAACTTCTCTGTTTTCCATAATGGCTACAGCAATTTACCATCCCACCAACAATCCTTTTTCTCCACATTGTCACTAATACTTGTTTTGTTTTTTTTTTATAATTACCATCCTAATATTTGTGAGGTGATGTCTCATGGTTTTTGATTTGCATTTCCCTGATGATTAATGATATCGAGCATCTTTTCATATACCTATAGGCCATTTGTATGTCGTCTTTGAAAAATTGTCTATTCAGGTCCCTTGTCCATTTTTTAATCAGGTTGTTCGTTTGTTCGTTTTTGCTATTGAGCTGTATAAGCTTATCAGATACATGGTTGGCAAATATTCTCTCCCAGTTTGTAGGTTGCTTATTCATTTTGCTGATTCTTTCCTTTTCTGTGCAAAAGCTTTTTGTTTGATGTAGTCCTACTTATTCTTGCTTTTGTTGTCTGGGCTTTTGTTGTCGTATTCAGAAAATCACTGCAAAGATAAGAGTTGAGGAGCTTCATCCCTATATTTTCTTATGGTTTTAGGTTTAGTCTTTAATCTATTTTGAGTTGATTTTTGTGGATGGTGAAAGATAAATGTCTAATTTCATTCTTTTGCATATAGATGTCCAGTTTTCTCAGCACCATTTATTAAATAGACTTTCCTTTCCCCGTTACATATTCTTGGCATCCTTGTCAAAAATTAATTCACTGTATATGCTTAGATCTATTTCTGGGTTCTCTATCCTATTCATTGGTCTATATGTCTGTACCATACTGCATTATTTATACATTAAAACTTTCTGTTGTTTTCTCATTAGCCTGCAATAATTTAGGTTTAGTGCCACTGTGATAAAGACACAAACACAAGCAGTGGAAGCTTGTGGCACTACCAGGTTAGTAGGCTATAAGCTGGTAAACATGTTTTTAAAACTGGGTTACAACCTTATAATGGGCCATGAAATAAATGTAGTGAGTTGCAGGAAGCGCTTTTTTAAAAAAGATCTCGAAGAGAGAAAATATCAAAGAGTAACACATGGTGTTAGAATAAGTATTGTGTATAGAAAATTGTTTCACACATATGCACGTGACAGACCCAAGGAGAGGCTAGCATGACCTCTAGAACAGAGCCCTGCAAGCTGACTGATGCCTCCCAGCAACATCAGGTCCTAATCCTTAGAACCTATAACGTTACTTTATAATGAAAAAGCATCTTTGCAGATGTGATTAATAAAGGACCTTGAGATGGGCAGATTACTCTGCATTATCTGCGTGGACCACACTTGTACAATCACAAGCGTTCTCATCAGAGAAAGGCAGAGGGAGGTTTGACGCAGAAGCACAGCCATGTTGATACCTTGGTTTCGACCTGGTGAAACTGATTTCAGACCTCTGGTATCCAGAGCTGTAAGAGAATCAATTTCTGCGATTTTAAACCACGCAGTTCATGATCACCTGTTACAGCAGTCACAGGAAATGACTACGCTCCCCCTCTCCTCTCACCTCCGCTGGTCGTTGCATCCTGGGGTGGTTGAAGGGGGAGTACCTCAGAGGAGGCGTCAAGACAGGGAGGTGGCGGTGATGACACTTAGGAGGCTCAGAGTTCTTTACCAATTGGCTTAGAGGATGTCCATATTTTCACAACTGGTGCAGCTGCACTGGCCTAGCTGGGCTACTCATCAACACTATGTGTGCGCATGAATATCAGTGTATGGAAACTGGGTCACCATGAAAAATGGGTTCCTTCTGTGGGTGGATGCCAGAGAGAGTGAGAAAGGGGAGAGGGGGACAGGGGGAGAGGGACAGACAGGGAGAGGGGAAGAGGGGGAGTGGAAGAGAGAGGAAGAGAGAGAGAGATGGAGAGAGGGAGAGATGGAGAGAGAGGGAGAGAGAGAGAGAGAGGGAGAGAGGGAGAGAGAGAAAGAGAGAGAGAGAGAGAGATGGAAAGCCACTAATCTAGATGACCCAGAATATGTTTAGACTGACTAACTTTTTTGTTTCAGGTTGATATCATTATAAAAAGATAAAATTAAAATATGCTCACAGAGAATCTGTGGAATCCCAAGATTCATCTGCAGGTGCTCAGGGACTCTTGGACCCTAGTTTGAGAAACTCAATAAGATCAACTTCCCTCTAGCATCCGGCACGTATTAACTTTTTATATCTCTTGTACCTTGAGCCTAATTTGTGTGGGCTCACCCACCCACAGGCTGTGCCTAGCTACGCTCTCTTCTTAAACTGCTCTTGGCACCTGCTCTCCAGTGTGGCACTTTCAATTGGGCCACCTGCCCAAAAGGGCAGGTCTGAGGCCTCTGGAAGGCCCGCCCTTGGCTGTGCAGGCTGGGAGCCACTCTGACCATCTGCCCTCACCCTCGCCTCCTCCTCTCCAGGCCTCAGGGCCTCAGGCTCCTTTTGCTCCAGTGAGCCCCTGACTGCTTACTGTCTGGAATCTCAGAGGACTGACTTATCAGAGCCCCATGTTCTTAGAAACAAAGATTTTAAGCAAAATACTACTTTAAAAACAAAACAAAACAAAAATTCTGTCTCTGAGGTATAACAAACGTCTTTCTCTGGGGCCTGATTTCTGCTTCTCCTCGATTCTCAAACTGCTGTTCCTTAAACCCCAGCCCTGAAGCAAGAAGGAGAAAAGTCCTTATCTGACAAGCAAAAACTGTGCTTGCACCCCAAACACCCTTATCTCAACTCAAAAGCCCATTTCTGCTCTCCTGAGTGCTCTCTGTCCTGCCCCATTGTAGGCAGATTTACTATTATTCTTATTGGTAATTCTGTTTTCCTTTGTGGCAGAAGAGCTTTGCGTAACCAGTACATGGAGTTCCAACCCCTGTGGCACCCTGGAACCCTCACCTCTTTTCCACTCCAGGTTACCACTGAGCTCAGTTTCACCCTTGAGACACCAGAGATGCCCAACCTCCAGTGAAACTTTTCTCTGCACAACCTGGGTGTCCTGTCTGGCCAAACTATTTTCTTACCCATTCACCAACCAACCCTGAGTCACAAACATCACCAAAGCTGTATAGCCCCTTACATACTGTATTCATGTGCATCTGACTATCTGATCCTCACCATATCTGTGGCCATTGGTTATGTTTGCATCATCTCATCTTGCAAATAAAAAATCTGGGGCTCAGAGTTCAAGAAACCCATTGCCCTATGCTATTCATCTTGGGAAGTGGCAATGTTGGCTTTGGACACTCTATCTTCTGGCTCTAGATCTGATCCAATTTCCACTCCACCTCTTTGCCTTATCTTCTTGGTATAGTGAAGCTAAAATGAAGTGAAGAGAGAGGGGAATTCTCTACCCAATTCCTCCAACAGGGGCTATCAGCCTGAGTTACACAGAATCTTCCTCACCCTGAAGTTGAATGAGTTTATATATTTGCCTTATCCTTATGAGCAGCATAGATGAAAACCTACCTGGTATAGTTTGAGGGTGCCCAGGGAAGGAAGGCCCTCCCTCACCCTAAAACCTGACATGGTGGCTGAAGTCAAAACTCCACTATTAGAGTCCATTTGTTGAGTATCGAAGCAATGGAGTAGCACAGCATTGGAGTCCGATACATCAGGATTTCAAATGCAACTCCGCAGCTTAGCCATCTGGCAGAAAAGGTGAGAGCATTCTCTAGCATCTCTATAAGGGCACCAGTCCCATTCATGAGGGCTCTACACTCACGCCCTAGTCACCCCCCAGAAGCCTCACCTCCAAACGCCATCATGTTGGGATTATGTTTCAACATAAGAATTTGGGGAGGGAAACACAAACATTTAGTCTATACATTCTTTTTTGGCAGAAACCTAAGAGGCCCTGCAGGATACTTAAGGAGGAGGAACTGAATGCAGCAGCACAAAGGGACCCTCAGCACAGTACAGGCTCATGGCCTTCTGACCTTCATGGCCCAGACACCAAAGCTGCATCAGCATCTGGTAGATAAGCACCTTGGTCAGGCGAGAGGACCCGAGGACGTCGGCCCAGGTGTGGTGAGTGTCTCCCCTGCGGTGCCATACCTGGCAGCTCTGCTCGGTTGGGGAGGAAGGTCAGATAGGGACCCAGCTTCACAATCCAGGAAGCTGAAAGGATCCCTTCTTTCCCAAGGCACCACAACCCAGCCTCCTTCTCCTCCTCTTTCTTTCACCTGTACACATGCCAACAACTGCACCCCCACACTGCACCCAGGTGTGCCCCACAAACCCTTCCTTGTTGACTTCCATACGCCCAGCCTCCACACCTGCTGCCACGGCCTCTGGCCCCCTCCTCCTGCCAACACCAGCCTGACTTCCTGTTGGGGGAGTCAGTCCATGTGTACTCGACAGGATTGACCCCACCCCACCTCCAGGGATGGGCTCAACTAACTCAAGGCAACAGGAATAACCCCTCCTACTGTATGCAATGATTGGATTAAGGATGATCATGTGACTCAGTCTGAGCCAATGAGGGGGTGATATTCCTCAAAGACATGTGGGAGCTACCAGGTGACACATCCCCCCTCTCAGAGTGTGAGGTCTGACACTTCATAGCTATCTGCCAGCATGAAGCGAGAGCCTAGAGCTGCCAGGGGCCACCCTGTGAAATCTAAGAAAGAAGCCCACACTGTAGGAGGCAGAAGAGAAACGGGGTCCTGACAACCTCAGGTGCTGGAGCAAAGCTTAACTGCTGCCATCGCAGCCACCAGACTCTTTAGTGACTCATATAACGAAATAAATGCATTCCACTGTTTAAGCCAGTTTGAGGTAGATTGTCTGTTACAACAGAGCACTCTGCTTCATCAGTCCTGCTGCTGCTCTTCTTCCTCATCCAATGCCAGAGCCCTCTCTCTCACCATGGTGGTTGGTGGGTGGGTGGGAGTGGAGTGTTAGCAAGAAAGGGAGGAGGGAAGAAAAAAGGAGAAGATTTAAAAGCCAGGTTCATAGATTGGGCTTCCTGATAGCCGCTCTGCAAAGAGGTTCCAACAGGAGACACTTGGAACTTCTGGGCAGAATAAGTTCCGGTTCTTTGGAATGTCAGCGCTCCAGCCTCTCCCGTCTCCCACAGATCATCAAGAGCTGGCTGGGAGTGCTAATCCCCACCAAACACAGCCAAGGAACCATCACTGCTCTGGAGTCCTGAGTCTTTCCAGAGGTAAAAAGTATCACGTTCAGAGAGAGTTCCAGAGCGGAGGCGGTGGGGGTAGGGAGAGTAGAGAGGCTGCCTTGTTTTAATAAGCCATCTGCAGCACAGTGAGCCCTCTCAAAGGCACAAGGAATGCTGCCTATAAGCAGTTCTGCTTGCTCCTGCCCCTCTGTGCTGCAGTCTTACCCCAAAGGAGGGGATGAGACAAGGCCTGAGGATCATGCTCACCAACCCAAGAGCCCATACAAGACTACTAGTGCATGGCACAGCCTCTGCTGGCAGCCGGATTCGAGACAAAGTGTGAGGCTCTGTGGGCACTCAAAGCACCAGGCAAGACTCTGGAGATGACTAGAAGTACCTGAGATTGCTCTGAACCCAAGACAGAGAAGGGAGGTGGGCCTGAGGGCTGACGGGAGGTGGGCCTGAGTGACAACGGAGTAGCAGTCAACAAGCCAGGATATGCAAAGGCCCAGGCTGGCTCCGGGACAACTTAAGCAATGGCCAGTACCTGAGGTTCCAAGAGCGGGGAAGACATCACAGTAGCAAGGAGTTAGGGAGACAACCACCAGTCCACAAGGGGTAGAGAGCCGACCCCGAGTCTCTAACTCCAACATATACGAGCTGTGTTCCCTCAAAGGATTTCCTGGAGATTCAGTTTCTCATGTAGAAATGGGGATAGCAGTTCCTCCCTTATAAGATTGTTTTTGATAAAAGGTTCATGTTAAGTGCGGAAGACAGTACCTGGCACCATCGAGCTCAAGGCAAGGCAGTTTGGGGTTATTGGAGAAAAGGGGAGCTGAGATTCAGCGGGGAGGCTGCACAGGGAAGGGGCTGTGAGCAAAGCAGGAGCCCAGTGCTCACCCCTCTCTAATCATTCAGCACTTAGCATCTCTTAGCAGGACGGGATAAGAGCCTCAGGGAGGCTGTGTCCCCACAGGGCCTGGGCGGAGGCCTTCCCTCCAGCAGCAGGGGAGGCTCCCTCTGAAACGGGGGTGGGGAGGTGTTACTGGGGAGTGCTCTCAGTGGGTCACCATCGCAGAGCCTAGGGACACCAGGCACAGACGGACAAGCAGTAAATGGAGAGCATTGGCACTGGCTGGAGCTGGCCAACAAGTGGGTGCTTATTCGTGACTCTGTTTTCCTGTTCCTCTCTGTGTCATGGGTCGATCAGTGAGTTTGAGGAAAAACCACAGGGATGACAGACAGTCTTTGTCTCTGTTTCTGTGGTTCAGAATTTTCTTAACCAGATACCCTTGAATTTTCACTCATTTCTGTATTTCATTTTTAAAAGTTAACGGAAATTTTTAAAAAAAGAGAGAGAGAGAGAGACTCTGTGTTTTGCAAGAATGTGCTTGCGTCCCATGAAGCCACTTGGAGCCTCTGCTCCCTGGCTGTAGCTCATGTGGGCCGTGGGGGGAATGCCCAGAGCCAGACGGCCTCATTCGAGGCCCAGCACCCCTACACGTCCGATTCAGATGCTGTGTGACCTCGGAGGTGTTCTCCAGACACTCTGTGCCTTTGGGTCTCATCTTTTCAAACCAGTAGAGATAACGGTAACTTTAATTAGCTAACATGGGTAAAAATACTTAAAACAGTTCTTAATAAAAATCACACGCGTGTTTGCTAATGCTTGCCTCGGCCCACATTGTCCAGCCTGGTACAGCTGTCCCCATGCCCCTGAGCTCCCCCACGGAGACAGACGCGGGGACCTTCTTCACTGCTCAGTTACAGACCAGACTGAGGCACAAGCCACACATGGACTGAAGGGGTACGTAGCCATGAGGATTCTTTTGGTGACAAGTAACAGCAAACCTGCCCCAAACTGACATCACAAGAATGAGATTTTATGCGTGTGTGTGACTGAAGAGGCCATGACTTGGTTCAGATGCTCAGAGGATGAGGTCAGGCTCTGGTGTCACCATCTCAGCTTGGCTCTCCTTCCCGGGCTGACTCCGTTCTCAGACAGCATCTCCTGCTCGCGGTCATAGAACGGTTGCCAGTGGCGGCAGGGGCTGCGTCCTCCCTGGCTAAGGATTTAGTGAGGACAGAGCACTGCGTCCCCGCAGGCTCAGACGAAAGCCCCCCTTTACATCTCACCGCCTCGCCTGGCCCGACGTGGTCATGTCACAGTCACCAAAGTGTCGAAGTGTGAGGTCCGGGTCAAGTGTCACCCCCAGAGCCAGAAATAGAGCCATGTGGAGAAATGGATATTCAAACATAAGTTGGGGCTCTCCTTAGCACCACGAAAAGCTGTTTGCAGCATTTGAAGATAGCAGAGAGAGCTATAATGTAGAAAGGAAAAGCCCTTTCTTCTTTTTCCTTATCTCTAAGCCATTTATCTCATTTTTTCACTCCTAAAAAGAGAGTTGGGGCAGTCATATCATATCATGGTTAAGGAGCCACACTTGGGAGTAAGACTGCCTGGCCAAATCCTGGCGTTGCCTCTGACTGCCTGTGGCCCAGGGCAGTGAACTTGACCAGTGGGGCCTCAGTTGCCTTGTCTGCAAAATAAGGCCCCAAAGCGCGTGTCTGGCCTATGGTAAACAATCAGTGTGCAGTTGTGTTGTGAATGAGTGGAAATTTCTTTTGTAAATCTGGTCTGTCTCACTCAGTGCTGGGTTCTGGACTCAACGCCTTCCGGAGAGAGAAGCCAAGGCTGTCCAGGGACAGAGAGGACACTTACTGACCGATGGAGAGTCAGGGAGCAGCAGGCCTGAGGGCAGGAGCCGGCCCACACTAAGGCAGGCCTGAGATGCACGTCCTACCCCGAGTTCATAAGAAAACTGCAGCATCTCTTTGTGCCTTCATAACCCATTCTCTTGAGGGAGGCCGTGAAAAACACCATCCAAATAAGGCCCAAAGCGGGGCCGGAGTCTGCATGCCGAGCATTTACACAGATCAGAACATTGCTGTTGACTTGCAGCTTAAGTCTCCCAGGCTTTGCAGTTCATCAAAGTGTAATGTTCTGTTTCATGATGTTCCTCGCCGTCGCTAAGTGGCTCTGTCAGCTCTTAGGAGGGAAACTTCCCCCTTCAGGGTGCATTTCCCCTGCGTTGAGCCGGAGAGCCCCGTTGCTAAGGGCATCTGTTCTGTTTGCTTTTGAGAAGTACAGATGTGAATCGTCACCAAGTCTAATCTTTTGTTCTGCTCATCTGGCAGCCGGGGCAATAGGCTGATGTAACAGCTGCAGAACACTGGGGCTCCCCGAAGGGGGAGAAAGAGGAAAGAAAAAAAAAAGCCAAATGTAGCCCAGGAGGATATGCCAGCACTCGGAGGCCTCCAAGAATTGGATCTAAGGAATCTCACTCAACATCACTCCAGCCAGTGTGGAGGCTGATAAGATGCCATTCAGTTCAACCCACGTTGGTTGAGCCTTCACTGGGCAGCTGTAAGGGGAAGGTGGTAGCTCAAAATAGTCATTAAGATGTAGATTCTGCCCATTGCAGAGTACACTCCAGTCAGGGGTGGGTGGCTCCTGGCTGGGGAAGAGCTGGCTCTGCTATGAAGGGATCTAAATTGCAAAGTGTTCATTTATGTCCTATCCTATCAGAGGGCAGGACCAGGGTCTTTATTTGTAGGTGCTCAGATATTATCTCAGTTAAGTTATCTGTTCATGTGAAAACTACAGATACCCCTTGAGCGTCCGATGGATTTCCGGCACTGTGAAAGCACAGACGAAGAGTAGATGCTCAAGAAATATTGTCTAGTTGATGACTACCTCAAACTTTACACCAAAATTAAGTTCCTATATCATGATAATGCCATAAAACAAGTAGAAGAAAGCATAGGTGAATATTAGTCTAAATATAATCCATCTTATCATCTCCCCTGGCTGTCTCATCTGTCCATTATCTCTCACCTGAGTTATGGCTTCCTAATTGCTCCCACATTGGACAGCCCACCCCTCTTTTAGCTTACTCTCAGCACAGCAGCCAGTGTGACATGACACTGTGAACACATAAGTTATGTGTGGGCTCAGAACCCTCCAGTGGCTTCCCATCTCGCAAAAGGCAAAAGCCAAAGTCCTTCCAAGGAATGACTTTCCCCAACATGACACGTGCCCCATGTGAGGGAAGCCACCCCAGAAGTGGCTGCTGTAGCCCCAGCTGAGCCACCACGGCTGACTTCACATGGAGCAGAGATGAGCTTTCCTTGCTGAGCCTGTAGTAATTGCAGAATCATGAATGAATAAACCATTGTAATTGTTGTAAGCTACTAAGTTTAAGTTGATTTGTTACACAATAATAGACAACCATTAAGATTTCACATTAAAAAACATAGTTCATTCCCCAATAAGATTCAAAAGCCGCTGTTGTAGAAGAATATTTATTGAAAGGATAAACTTTTTATTATTCATTAAATTTCAAAAGATTACAAAACAGTGTGAATAAAATTTTTAAAACTATTTTTAGTATACGAGGTATGGATTAAGTTCCTACTCAGATCGAATGTTTAATAAATTCCCTTTCATAATAGCTATAAAAGAGTTACAAAATGCAACTCCAGATTTAAACAAAATTGCCAGTGATTTATTTGCTCTAATTTCTTTAGGGAAGAAAAGAAATCGAGAGGGGGAGAAATGAAATGTTCTCATTTATCTCTATCCCCACTTCCTTTTTAAAAATAGACATTATTCTCCAAATCCCAGGAAAGGGAAAGCCACAGCTGAAATGTAAAAAGAAATAAGATAAACTAATTTGGGGGCTGAGCTACTAAAAACCCGATTCCTGATGACTTAGGAAATTTGGACAAGTTTTGGGTGTTTTTAAATACGCTGTGTTTTGTTTTGTTGCTGGCAACAGCGGTGGTGATGCCTTTGACCTAGCCCCTGTTAGGATGCATTTCTATTGTATAGCTCAGATGACTAGACTGAGGAAGCAATTGAAATTTTGGAGCTATTGAAGCGATCGAAATTGGTTCCTTGCTTTCCTTTCTCGTGATTCCTTAAGTCTTCGGTCCAGTGTATGCCACTGCTCTTTGCACGCAGAACAAGCCTAAGTCAATATCACAACATCGAATTTTCAGGAAACTAAAATTTTATTCTTTTTATTGAGCCTCTCTCTCACCCTGGCATTGATTTTTTTTTTTTTGACACAAAATGCAGTCGTTTATATTTTTCTGAGTTTCATTTCATCTTCTCGGTTTCAACGGTGCTTCCCAGCTTGTCAAGACCAATTGAACTTTAATTTGGATCACCTGTGATACAAGCTGCTGCTATCAGCCTCAGGTCCTCTGGAAATTTTACAAATATGTCTTTGGCATCTTCATTGAGAAAAATGTTGAACTTTTAAACTCTTTTGGAGTAGGTGGAGATTTCCCGTAGAATTTCACAGTCATTTGGTGTTTAAAAATGCCACAACCACCTCCAGAAGATTAAAATACAAATAGGTAGGAAGAATCTGAACAGGAGTTGGCTGACTTTCAGATCAAGTGTCCTAGCCCCACCCAAAGTAACCGTAAAACGTCCCTGAGAATCCCTTCCTTTCAGTTATTGTTCCACAAATGCACTCGCCCTTTCTGAGGTCCAATGCAAATATCTGTTCTTTCTTTATTATTCTAACTTGTCAACATCCTCTTCTTATGTGCCATCCTAAAGCAGGGACAATTTTTGTCATTTGGTTAAAGAGAATACAAGATTAGGGGCTTCTAAAGCTGGATGGAGAAAAAGGGAATGAGTCAGAGTAACTTGGAGGAGAGTTCTATAAAAATGTCTTTTTCCCATTTAATAAATATAATAAATCAATGAAGAAGAAAAGGGTTATTTGATAAACAATGCCAGGATATTCATTAGATGATTTTGAGGGTGGAAAAACTCTGTTTCATCCCTAAACCCATACAAGGAATCAAATTAAATTCTAGAAAGAGTAAAGAGACAAAATGATGCAAACACAAATCATGTATTTCTTTCTAGAGCCTCAATTCTCTTCCATTGATTCTTATATTTATTCTTACATTTATGGTCAAGTGATTTTCAAAAAAGTTGCCAACGCAATTTATTGGGGAAGGGACAGCCTTTGTAACAAACGGTGCCAGGACAGTTGGGTAATCACAGGCAAAATATTAGCTTAGACCCTTACTTCGCACTATATACAAAATATAATCCAAATTCAATCATAGACTTATGTAAGAACTAAAATAGTAAAACTTTCAGAACAGGAGAAAATCTTCAAAACTTCAGGTTAGGCAAAGATTTTATAGATAGGAAGTCACAAGTATGATCCAGAAAGGAACAAATTGATCAATGGGACCTTATCAAACTTAAAAACCTGTGTGCTTCATAAGACACCACTAAGAAAATGAAAACACAAATAACGGACTGAGAGAATATGTGCAAACACAACTCCTACTCTCACAGAGTTCGTCGTCTTTAGAGGGTGTAGGGGGCACACAATAAGCAAAGTAACAAGAAAAAATATCAAGTAGTGATTAGTGCTCTGTAGATGAAACCACTGAGGTTTGTGGGATGTTGGCCATTAGACTACATAGTCAGGGAAAAGTTCTCAGTGAGATATCATTTATCTCGAGCAATTTGAGCTCTGTCTACAAACAAAAAGTCAGTCATGTGAAGATCCAAACAGAGCACCCCCCAGGTAGAAGCACCGGCATGTACAAAGGCCCTAAGGTGGGCACAAGCTTGGCACCTTTGAAGAAATAAACAGTGGCTGGTGAGGCTCGGTCAAAGTGGGCAAGGTGGAGAGTGATGCCACATGGGAGGGATGCCTAGCCCCAGAGGGCTTCATGAGCTCAGGTGAGAAGGCAGTCTGTCCTCACATGCAACTGATTCCTATTAGTGTGTGATCTCCACCGAACAGAGAATGGGTCCCCAAAGGGTGGATCACTCAGAGTTCTTCATTGCAAATAACAAAGCAGGCCCTGGCTGGTTTAGCAGAAATAAATTAATCTTTAATTAATGAATGAATGAATTTTTAAAAAATTTATTTTAAAAGAATATTGGGCAGCATATAGAATTTTTTGAAGGACCTAAAAAATAAGACTCAAGGTCAAGGGTCTAGAGACAACTCCTAAGTCACAAAGAGAGAACACCTACTGTAGATGCCCCATTTATGATACTTCTGTGTGGAACTCAGCTTTGGTATCCGTGCCACCCTCAAACCCAGATGGCTTTGCTGTTTCTAAAAATTAAAAAAAAAAAAAGTTTGGTAGATTTTCTCTTTTCAAGCTGCTCACCGCGGAATCGATCTCTCAAGCATACCAAATGGCAGAGCCTGAGTCACCATCTTACATCCCAGTTGCAAAAGAAGCTAGGAATCTGAGTTTTCTAGCTTCTAGCTTTAGGCAGCAAAACTTTCAAGGGTGGAATTTCCCAAAATATAAGAAAGACATTTTTTTTAAATACTAGAAGTCAGAAAACATCCCCTAAAAAGTCCACAGAATGGAGTGAGAGTGAAAATATGGATTCTAGTTAAGAGACTTATGATATTTCAGAGGAATAATGGGAGACTTGATAAGCTGATAATATATTATCGGATGGTGGTTCTCAAAGTATGGCCTATGACCAGCAGCATTTCTGAGAACTTTGTTAGAAATGCAAATTTCAGGTGGCACACTGAACTCACTAAATCTGAAACTAAGAGGGTGAGTGAAGCCCAGAAATTTGGTTTTAACAAGCCAGTAGCTGATTCTGGTGCACGCTAACATTTGAGAAGCACTGGTATAGGACATGGAGAGAAGAGAGATATTCAGAAGCAGTCTGCAGAACGTCTTGATGGATTTGATATGAAATTTAAAGGAGAGAGAATGAAATCGAGGAAAACCTTGTAGATTTTTACTTGTATGACTGGAATGTAGTGGTACCTTTCACCAAGAAGTGAAGCTAGGAGACAGCTGGTGTGGGAATGGAGGCCGGGGAATTCTCTTGTGGACATGCTGAGCTCGTGAGGCATCCAGAAGGTGATGTCAAGTAGGCAGGTGGCTGTAGGTCTAGAGCATTTAGAGAGGTCAGTGATGGAGAAGTAGGTATAAAAACATCTTTATTTAGATAGATTTGGAGCAAATACTAGTGAGGTCACGAAGAGAGGATATAAGGGCAAATGGGATCTTAGACAGACTTGAAAAGTCAAAGTCAAGTGTGGGAGGAGGATTCAGCCAAAGAGACTGAGATGGAGTGGCCACGGTGGACATGAGTTCATAAAATGTGGGCCAGAGGAAGCAAGGAAAAGGTGTTTTCAGAAAAACAGCACGGTCCACAAAGCTGGATGCTGCTGAAGGATCAAGAAAAAAAGAGAACGAATTTGGACTTGGTAAAATGGAGTTTTGGTTGAATCATATGGAAATTACTAGATGTTTTTTTCTAAATTGATTCTTTTCTGCTTCTTAGAGGGGTGGGGAGCTAACAAGAAAGATTAGATAATATCAGCTCAGGCTGTGTACAAAATACCATAGATTGCATGGTTTAGAAATTCATTTTCTCCAGTTCCGGAGCCTGGAAATTGAACTTTGGGGCACCAGCCTGGTTGGTTCTGGCGAGCTCTCTCTTCCTGGCTTGCAGAAGGCTAGCCACCCTCTCGCCGTGTTCTTATACGACTGAGGAAGAGAAAGTGAGAGTGAGCTCTCTGGTTTCTCTTCTTAAAAGGGCACTAATCCCATCATGGGGGCTCCACCCTCATGATCTCATCTAAACTGACTTATCTCCCAAAGGCGCCATCTCCAAACACTGTCACATTGAGGCTTAGAGCCTCAGTGTATAAATCTGGGGTGAGGGGGCAGAGGTATAATTCAGTCCATGGTAGATAAGTTATATAATACTAAGAAGATACCTTTTTTTTTTTTTTTTTTGCTCTATAGCATTGCTACATTAATATTCTCAAAACCTTCTCCTTGGCTTTTATCCATTCCATTCCGCCCCTCAACAAATTCTTATCTCACATGTGGACAAACAGCATCCCTGACCTCTAGTTTTGCTGCCCTGCTTCCAACGCATCTCTCATGCACCAGACTGACTTCCTGAGAAGGTGGTTCTCCCCGTGCCACTCCTTCACCCCAAACCCCATAGCTCAGCACTGTTCCCAAAACGTGCCCGATTCTGAGAATCACCAAGAGAGTGCTTTTTAAATAGACTGTGCAGTTTCGAAATGCATCTGGAGCATCCAGACATTTATCAGGCGTCAACTAAATGATGCTTATTATCCAGGAAGTTTGGGGAACACTGCTGCACATGAGTTCAAGATCCTTAGCAGGGCACAGTAGGGCTTAATAAACTGACCCCATTTTTTCTCTCCAGCTCCCTGGCACTCTCTGCCTGGCTCTGCCCACCTGGCACTCCAACTCCAGCCATGGGAAACTACTTGTGGCTCCTGAGCATCCTGTTCTACCTACACACCTTTCTGTTTGGAAGGATGCCCTCTCTTCACCTGGCCACCTGACTGATTCCTCCTCATCATTCACCTCCCAGCTCAAAGCATCCTCTTCCATGAGGACCTCCTACCTCCTCACTCTTTGTAACACTCTTTTTATACTTCTGTCACTCTCTGTGTGTCTCCACTACAACAAGCACATCCGAGTGTTATGTTTCTTATCTGCATGTTTGTCTCCCCACCAGATCGATAGGTCTTCCAGGGAAGAGAATGCGTCTTTGCATCTCTGTATCCCTAGCTCCTTGAACAGAACTAGGTGTGATGCAAGTATGCAACAGATGTTCGCTGACTAAATAAACTAGTAAATTATTACAGGCAGGACAAAGGAATTCGACAAAATCGTATATTCCTTAAGGACCACTGCTAAGATTAGACGGAGAATGGTCCTCAAGGGTACACAGCACCCCCTGCACCACCCAGGTATCTAAAGAGAAGAAGAATGCCACCCTTTGTGGAAACTGAGGCCCCTGCAGTTGCAACCAATAATAGTAACAGTTAACTATGAGCTGGTCCCTCTCTGGGTTCAGATCCAAATGAATGAGAGATAAACAGAGGACTCGGTTATATGTGGTGAAAACACAGCATCATTTCTGGCATTCAGGCTGGAGACTGTGGAGGTGCCTATCTAAGACCCTTTGGGGATTCTGAATATCATCCCCTGACTGATGATGACCTTGGGACAAACCAGAAGACGGGCCAGAGGACTGCCCCACAGGTCTGCTTCTACAGGGGAGCCGAGGACATTTGCTTCCAGAGAGCAATGGAAAAGCTGCTGCATCCACCCCAACCCCTACCCCCACATGAGAAGACCCTCCCCCAATCTCACCAGCTAGAGGAAGTTACTTCTCTTTCTAGGAGGAGGGAAGGAAGAGTGTTAATTCTGTATATTTCTCTCTGGGAGTGGGGTGGAAACATAGGGAGTGGGGGACACATTTCCTTCTCCACCCCCCACTTGTGGAAGTGCTTTAAGAAGGGCTGATATTTGTAGAGTCAGGTTTAAGAAGGAAGTGAAAATCAGTTTTTCCAAAGTCAGAAGGGAAATGGAAAAGTTCACATCACGTGAATCTGTGGAAGGCTGAGAAGGATCCTGTGTGAAAGACTCAGAATCTGAAGTTCAGATGCTCCCCAACTTCAAGGTTGTGAGAAGGTGGGCAAGCCACTTAACGTCTCTCTGAGCCTCCCTTCAGCCATCCACCAAACTGCGCTGGGGGCGGGATGGACAATTAACCTGTCATGCTTTCTGGTCAAGTGAGATGATGTAGAAGAGGTGGGTGGTCTCAATATTACCTATAATCATGAGTAATAGCAATAACCAATGTCACACCCAAGAGCTGGATGGCTGGGGAATCCACGCCTCTGCCACTCTCATGGCGGGCTCTCCCCCATCGCCTTCCCTCCCCAGGTTCCCATCAGGTCTGCCCACCTCAACGACCTTCTCCAGTGTCAGCTCTGTCCCAAGGCCCCCAGAAACAGAATTTATATTTCTTGGCCTCTCGAATGCTATTGCAGTTAACATTTAAGAACTCTCCCACACTCACTCTGCTCTCTGTGCCCTTGCACTATGCCTCCAATGTTATCACCATCTCTGGCTATGACGTTCTAGAGAATGTCTTGGAAATAAGCCCCTTTTATCAGAGATGGATTTCCGAATTCACCGAGGAAAAAAAATCTACCCTGGTACAAACAGGCCTCCACCCTGCTGACGGTAAATTCTCCAGACACAATCCCTATGATAGCACTTTCTGTCACGTGTTATAAAACCCACAACAGTTTGATGTTGGTAAGGTTTACTCCATTATCAGATGTATCCTATAGATGAGAACCACAGGTCCTAGAGGGGATAGAAAGCTGGCCAAGACCTCACTGCAGGAGAGAGGCAAAGCCGAGGCCTGTGGCCCCAGCTGCTGCACACACATTCAGCCCCTCGAGGGCTTGCTTAGTGTAGAGTCTTCGTTTTTACTTAACGAGTGCTTGTAGAGCGCTGTCTGCCCGCCAGGCACTGCGTGAAGCACCTACAAACGTTAACTCATTGCATGCTCGTAACAGCCCGAGATGGGCCACCTTCAGGAAGCCACTTAACCTTCCTATGTCTCAATTTCCTCTTCTGATAAAGGGATTCCCAAAGGTACCGATCTTACAGGGTGGTTGTGACGGTCTCAGGAGTCATCACACTTCAAGCACTGAGAACAGCGCCTGGCACAGATGAGCACTACATGGTTAAGTATTTACGATGAACATAAAGGGGACAAGGACAATGATGGATACGAGAACCCAGAGGAGGGGCCCCCACACAAGTCTCAGGGCGATGGGGGAAAAGTTCCTAGGCAGCCACCTACTTGGTAAAGAGCTGAGCCAGTTTCACCCTAGTGAATGAGCTGATCCCTCTGATGGTCAAATAATAAAAAAAAAAAAAAACAGCCTCACTGGAGAGTAACCCCCACCCCGAGATGTAAAGACGCATTTGCTAGTCCTCATTCTCAGATGTACTAACAACGGAAAACCCATGTTTCCCCATCTGACCAGCCCTGAGAACAATGCCAAAGATTTCCTGTAATGAAAGGAACTAAAAATACTTTTTGATGATGGAAAGAGTGGAAGTTGAGCAACACGGACTGAGTGAAATACGGAAATGATACCAAATGGCACCCAAGCCACACAGCAGGCCGTCCACCTGGCCTTTGATCTCTCGGTCTTGCCCCAAGACTCCGAACGTCGTGTGCTGTTCCAGGAGGCCACGCTGGGTCTGTGTGTTTGCATGTTCCACGCGGTTTTCTAGAGAAAAAAAATTTAGTCAACCATCACTAATGCTGAATTATAGCATAAGATGGTTGCTGGCATATGGAACACCTAAATAAGGAAACTTTCTCTTTTTTTTGCAAACCTTTGTAGAGCTTTAAGAACTGGGACTATGTCTGCGCTTTTGGAACTCAGCTACTACTTTCATAGTTATTCTCAAATGATTGTCATCATTAGATATTTTTCACACACTGTCAGACTTCTTGTTGAATTTAACTGTTTTATTAAACATAACAATGTTGTTAAACCACTGTGGAATGGTTCTTATAGTTTAAAAACTTCATCATATATTTTATTTCCTTTTACTCTCATCCCCACACAGTGAGAGAGAGTCGGTAACCCCACCGCCTCCATCCTCTTTTATAGATGAAGAAATGGCGGCACAGAGAAGTGAAGGAACTTGTTTGGGATCACACTGAGATGACAGCCTCCTTGATGCACAAGCTGCTCCTTACGCTCTGCCCTGCTGGTCCACTGGAATTCCATTTTACTCTCTTGTTTGGGGCGTCCGTTTATTATGGCCCATCTCCAAAAGAAAGCCTCAGCCTGGCCAAAAGGAACCTCCTCTTTTTCTTTGCAAGTAAGTTTTTCCTCTTATCCTGTCTGGAAAAAGGTGGTTCTGCGGCCAATTCAGTAAGCAATTCAGTGATTTAGGAACCAATATGTGGTACAGCTGAGTCTCTCCAGATGTGAAGCTAAATAAGGCACAAGTGGACTTTTGGGTCTGACATCGCTTTAAGCCAAACCGAGACAAGAGGGCCCCCAGAGCACGTGAGAGAGTAATGACAGTATTCTTATCAAGGATACCTACTATATGCCTGACACTTTAGGGAGAGCTGGGACTCAGGATGAATTGTGGGTAAATTGTATGACTATGTGATAACATCTGACAGTTTTCTTCCCCTCAGTTTCTCTCCCCGTGGGAGGATTTTCCACCCCCGCATGTTGAACTCAGGAGTGGCTGTATGACTTGTGTTGGCCAGCGAAAAGTAGACGGAGGTGACACATGTCTTCCAGCTTGTGGTTTGCCCTCTCTCTTCTCCACCTGCCCCATGGACTGGCAATGTTCCAGATAGAGGCTGCCCTGGGCCCCAGACAGGGGTAGAGAAGCCAAGCTTCAGGAAGTCCACAAAGGCCATGTGTGTAAGCAAGCACTATTCCTCTGCCCTATGGTGAGCCACTGAAGTTGTTTCAGCAGTGTGAGCTAGCCTGTCCCAACGGGTGAACTTGAATGAGATTCTATAGCTAGTGCATGAGCCAGAATGGTTCTTCTCCATCATTTCATGAAGTGCATTAACTATGCTAAGTGTTTTCCTTATATGATCTTAGTCCTCTCAATGACCCCATTGCTGTGTGGACAATGCTCATCCCAATGTTGCAATCAAGAACATTTCAGCCCACACAGTCATAAGGAGCAGATGCAGGACTTGAACTCCGATTGCTCTGAATTGATAGCCCCATCTCGAAATCACTCATCCATGCGGTATTCTTTTTTGCTTCTCGAGGACACAGAGTTTGAGAAATTGAAAAGGGTAAGATGAATTTGCCAACCACCATCAGACTGTCAGGTGGTACTTATTCACATGAGCTGCCCCAATTCATGAGCAATCACCTGATGAGCACCTTGTGTAGACAAAGTTGGTGGAAGCACCTGGAGCTTCCTTTCATGCCCCCATTACTGCTTAATGTCTTCTGTTCAGAACTCCTGCTCAGCTACTGACCCAGAGCTGCTACCTGCTCTCCTGCTCGTGAACTAACGGAGATACAGCAGCTACCTGCCTCCCTGCGAGCCAACAGCAATGTGGGGAACAGAAACAACAAAGACTTTGGAAGAAGACAGATCTGAGTTCAGGTTCTGACTTTGCCACTTACCGGATTTGAGACCTTGGGCAAGTTGCTTCCCTCTGCTCCTATAAAATGAAATAAATAAGATAACGATGCCCACCTTACTGGACAATTTGAGGGAGAAGATGGATCATTCCAAAAAGTGCCTTGGGCAGGGCCTAGCATCTAACAGACACCTGAAGAATGTTAGTTCCTTTAGGACTTTACCAAAACACATTGTGTAGACCCTTTTGCTTTCCCGCCCCTTGCTCCTAACCTCCCCATCCTTTTCATGCTAAATCCAAAAGAGCCACTGGGTTTGGGATGGACATGCTTCCTGATGTGATTTGCACCTAAAGACACATCTTTGCCCTGAGAATGTGGTTTGGAAATGGAGATTGGGTGGCTTAACAGCTAGGCTGGGCTTAAAGAATTTTAAGAGTTTTTTTTTTTTTTTTAAGGCACAGACCAGTCTTAGAAACTAATTATTTTTAGAAATATAATTTACAAGGGAAAATGCAAACCAAGTTCCAAATATTCAACTCCCAGCAAACATACGGATCCCAATCCTTTGGAAGGGAGAGGTAAATACATGTGCATGTATGTATTAATACCAATCATTTCCTCATATATATTTATCCCAGTTGTTAAAAAATAAAAAGGACATTTTAACCCTTTCCAATTAACTCCTGCAGTTACTAAAACATTTTTTAAGTGACCAGCAAAGCATCATTCTCATTTTCTTCCAGCCTTTCGGCTCTCAAGCTCAGGTGTGGGGCAGGAGACCCAAGAGGCAACCTCAGACCCATGCCCTCCAGGTCACTGAGCTCCTTGTCTTTTCCTTCACAGTCTCAGAGTAAAGAAGGCTTCCCGAACACGGAACTCTTTCTGTAATGGAAAGCTGAAGGTCAGAGCTGGAAAACCTCTAGTTTCTTCAATGAAGGTGCGGAAGAAAGAAGTTCCATTTGACCGTTAGCACATTGAAATTTTCTCTCCATTCACAAAACTGAACAAGTTGAGAAGAAAGCATGGGGTGTGTTTCTTCACCTTGTTATCTATGTAATTCATGTATCTCCTAGAGAGAAACAAATATCGATGAGGGACTGAGAGGGGCAGTGACAGAGCCCGAGGATCAGTCAGACCTGGGTTCAAATCCTGTCTCTGATGTGAACAGCTTCTGCAGTGGAAGCAGGAAGTTTAACCTTGGGCTGCAGGTCCTCAACCATAAGATGGGAATAATAATTCCTACTTCACGGAGCATTGCAAGAATTAAAGATATCACATAGAAACACTTAGTGTACAAAAAGTACTTAAGAAATAACTACTGCCATCGTTAATGGAATCTTAGGTCCCGTTGGCAACCTGGTGTTATGAATATCTACTAATCGAGAATTGCATAAACAAACATTTCTTGTCTTGAAACACAATCTGTGTAGTATGAGAACTTAGCCTGCTGCTGAACTAGTTCCATTGGGAAAGCATTAGAAGGACATTATATGCTCGTTCTCAGACAACAAGCAGACTGAGTCTCAGGCATCAGCCCAAGGACTTCTTCAGTTTCTTAGACCACGCCTGCATTTGAGATTTACTCAGAAAAATACATCTGCAATTTCTGATCAAAACTAAATCTTCCTATAGGTTAATTTTATCACTTTAAGTAGCCTATTTACTTTTCAAGAAGAAAATGAAAAGGTTTTTTTTTTAATTAATTAAGCTGCTTTAAAGAGTATGTGGAGATGGAGGCTAACTTTCTATAAGATGGAGCAGATTGAAAAAAAAATGACCGTAAATTTCTGTAATCTATGTATACATTCCTCATTGTGATATGATTTTGCCACTCCTCCCATCGCAATGTAGAATTTACTTCTCAGTCCCTTGATTCTAAACTCAGCTGTGTGATTCACTTTTACCAATAGGTCAATTGCAAATGTCATATAGAGAGAGGCACAGCAGGGCCTGCCTTCACTTGCTTCCCTGAGATCACCACCTGAAGGAGCTCAGGTTAACCTCCTAGAGGATGAGAAGTCACAAGGAGTAGCAGCAGGCTTTCCCAGCTGGTTACAAGCACCAACTTCCAGACATTTGAGTGAAATCACTTTGGAACATTCAGCCCCAGATGAGCTACCAGATAGCTGCAGCCATGAGAATGACCCCAAGTGAAACCAACAGATGAACCACCCAGCTGAGCTCAGCCCAAACTACTGACTCACAGAATCATGAGCAAGTAAAATTGTTGTTTTAAACCGGGTTTGGAATAATTTATTATACACAAAAGATAACGAATGCACAAAGTCTTCAATGGGCAGCTCTGTGGGTGGCTGCTGGGTTCACAGTAAATGCTCCTTCTCTAGGCACTATGCCCTGAGCTGCAGGTGTAGGCTCCCAGCAGCACTGGTCTCTTGGCCATAGTTTCTTGGTCAAGGGTGAACCCTATCTGAGGCTAGACCAATCATATTCCCTCTCACATCATGGTAGTGCTCTAGATGGCTGGACCACCAACTGCCATTGCCAGGCCCTCCAGGGTTGCCCAGGTCTACTCTTCTCAAAGTCTGGTTATTCTATGTTCCCTCAGATCTGATGAGTTTCCTTGGTATCTTTCAGATAAATTCCATTTCTCCTCATGATAGCTAGAGGTGGTTTCTATTGCTTGTACTCTCCAAATTTTTAATCAATAAAAGCCTCCTTCAAAGAGTTTGGCCCTCCAGATGAAGAAAGGGTAGTTGGTAAGTGAATGAATGCTCCTTATGTTCAGAACACCATGCTGGCCTCTACAGCAGAAAAAAAGAGTGAAGAGAAAGCATCAACCTTACCCTCATGTAGTCCCCAATGTAAGAGTTCTCCTTGATCAATTTTCTGTCTGCTTTACCCAGAAAACTCTTTTTTATGCAATGTTTTTCAGGACTAGTATTTCATTAAATACTGTATTAGTCAGGATAGGATAGTTAATGACGCAGTAACAAACCATCCCAAGCCCCAGAGGCTTAAAATTACATGTTTAGTTCTCACTCATACTGCCTGTCCATAGTTGGGGAGATATGGGAAGAGAGGGTCTGCTCCTCTCTCTGGGAAGGAGGTTGATGGAGAAGCTATAATCTAGAATAATGCTGATTTCCAGAGTAAAAGAGAAGAATGCAGGTGATTTCTGCACCGACACTCATAATTTCAAGGAAGTCTGAGCATAGCTTGTGGCATTTCATAGGCTTCCTCACAAGCATCTCCCACACACCAGACCTTTGCTCCCATAACTGAGGCAGCTTAGACAGATCCACCTGGTCTCTTACAGTGTCCCTGACTCTTTTAAGGAGACAGGGGCCTCCTTCTGTCTTCCATCAGCATGTTGTACTAAGCATGGTACACCAGCATGGAGTACCAAGTACAAGCTTGGGATGATTGTGTAATTCGTGAAAATGTCTCCAGATACTTCTGTTCCTGTATCTATGCTCATGCTATCAAGAGGCAGTCTATTCCTCCAGGCCTTGAATCTGGGCTGGATCTGTGACTTGCTTTGATTCCTAGAATGAGCAGAAGTGACATTGTACCAAATCTGGGCCTCAGGAGGCCTCGTATACCTCCACTCTCTTTCCTGTGGAAGGCTGCCACCACTACGTGACCACTGTGTGATTGCTGTGTGGTCAAGTACAGGTTCGTCTGCTGGAGGACGATGGATCGCATGAAGGAGAAACAAGCCAACCCTGCTGAGGTCGCCCCTGATGAGCCAGCCTCAGTCACCCTAGCAGCTGACTACAGATACATGGATGGGCCCAGCTGAGTCAAGCCCAGATTGATGACCCACAGTTAGATAAATGCTTATTGTTTGATACCACTAAGCTTTGCATGGCATGGTCCATGTGATAGCTAACTGGCATAGTGATTTAAGCATGAAAGGAATTTACTAAAACACTGTATTCCCTGAAAAACCAGGACACTGTGAGACTTAGAAGCCCAAAATCTCTCTGCAGAACTGGCCTGGCCCAGATCCACTGTACCTGCCACCATGGACACACACACCTGAACCCTGGCAGCTGCCACCTGGACTACCTACCGTCCTTAGGAAAGGAGGTGGAGCTATAAGTGCTGCCACCTGTCCCCAGAATTAGGTCACAGACAGGCAATATATTCTACAACATAAAGCAAGGGCACTGAGCCAACAAAACAGGAGTCTGGAGACAGGGTCCAGGAAGCTGCCAGCGGTGCTAGACATTGAGGCTTTAGCGGCCGAGTCAGGGAGGTTAGCGCAGGAATCCTTAGATGGCAGACAAGGCATTGGGAAATATCTTTTTACCAACCATTACAGAGCATTTCAATGTTCTAACAACTAGTAATAACACACAGGAGACTAAAATCGCACGCTTAGCTTAGATTAATCAAGGGGCCACACCCACCTTGGCAAAATGGGGTTATGGTCACTTTTTCTAGGCACATGGCCACTCAATAGGTGAACAAGAGAATAAAATAAAGACTCTGCCAGCAAGGAAGAAGGTGATGAGGGAAGATGAATTGGCATCAACAGTCAGTAGGGCCTGTGACACACACCCTAATCCACTCCCCTATGATAAGGTAGGGTGGGGAACACAAAGCAAGGCACCTCAAGGCCATGTTCAGGGGTTTCCCAGGATGCAGGACTTTCAGTGCTATAACCAGCAAAGCCCAGGACAAATGGGACAAGTTGGTCATCCGATGGCAAGACTAATTAATCCGTGATCTGAACGATGTCACTTAAGAGAAGATAGAAAAGGCCAGAGAGGTCAAATATCTTACCACGAATCACTCTGCTAATTCATTCATCCCTGTTCTTTAACTAGCCACACAGTCAAGGTTACTTAAAGTCCAATCGTGTGACATGGCTATTGTTCTACAGGTGAAGATGTGATCATAATACACAGTAATAAAAAAAAAATAGCCTTTACTCAGTGTCTATCATCCACTCACCACGGTTCTAGGCACTTCACGTGTATTAACCTATTTAATCTTTTACAAAAGTCATAGGAAAGAGGTACCACTATTATTACAATTTTACATACAAACAAACTGAGCTACAAAAAAAGGGTTAAGTAACTTGCCAAGGTCACACAGTTATTAAGTGGCGGGACAAGGACATCTTGGGCGGCCAGGCTCCAGTGCATATGTTCTTTGTCACACACTGTACTGCTGAGTCCCAGCTCAGACTGCATTCCAGCAGCCGGCATCCATCCTCCCCGACACCAGCCGAAGCCACCTAGGCCCCTCACTCCAAAGGAAATGTCCCATTAGGCCAACACAGGTCTCATTAAAGAGGGACAGAGATAGAGGCTAAGGAGGTCGCAGTAATGTGGTACCCAAGTTGAACCTCTGTGCCAGAGATTAATCTGGGTGAGGCTGCACCACGGAGAACACGATGTTACAGGTTAGAAAGATGTGTGACACGGTGCTTTACTTCACTGTGCCTCGACTCTCACAGCCACAAAGCCAGGAATCCAGACTAAACCTTGGTCAAGGGCCTATCTTCAGCGGGGGGAATCCAATTCACTCAGTGATTTTAATTCAACAGAAACCCCTGAGGTCAGGAATATCATGGGAGCCATGAAACATGAAAGAAAATCAAATTAATCTAAAGCAGCTGTAGCATCATTTCTCTCCTTTCCCCCTTCGCTAATTTGTTTTCCAGGATGCTCCTCTATAAAAAAAAAAAAAAAAAAAAAAAAAAAAAAAAAAAAAAAAAAAAAAAAAAAAAAAAAAAAAAAAAAAAGCAGGCCTGAGATTTCAGGATAAGCTGAGGAAAAACAAGAAATAAAAAAGGTTGTTTCTTGTTTGGCTTTACAGATGTTCCCTATAATCAAAGCACTTCTGAACCCTCCACCCCATCAAAAAAAAAAAAAAAAAGGCTTGCGTCTGCATTTTTTTTCCCTTTAGAGAAAATGTTGACTTTCAAGTCCTCTTCATTTTGACACTTTCACTTCCTTTGCTGCGAGGTGAAGTGGCCGCCAGACTCCGGGTGCAAGAGACATCCTTTCTGCAGTATTTCGTGACGCTGGCGCCTCCGAGAAGAGCCCGCGTTCAGAGCGTCTCTTCAGGATGATTGGACTGCTCTACCCAGCAATGTCCAGGTGAGTGAGTCCTCTAACAAACACTCTATGTCACATTGCCTATGAAAAGTATTTAATATGCGTTAGCTCATGACTTATGAATATGTAAATTGCTTTTTGCCACGACCACTCTGAGGTGTCCTGAGCCTGAGCCAACCACCCTCCTCTGCCATTTCAATCTCTGCCTGAGAGAGTCCCGGTCACATCGCCTCCCCTCTGATGCGGCCTCAGATTACTCAGCAGAAGCCCGAGCCACACTTCAGAGGAGGAGGTTTCTCGGTCGTGAATAAGACGTTCTCCCTTCCTTAGAGCCAACAACTCGGCTTTTTTTCTTAGGCTCACTCACATCTCGTGTTTTTCTAACTTCATACGTTCTTTCGCTTACCCTTGCAGGAAAACACAAAAACTTTCCTGGAATCAAAGAGATCTATATTCCCTGTAGGTATTTAAATTTTTAGTTGGTTCCTTTTTTAATAAGCTCCTCCAGAAATACATCTGTTGGTAGGCGATACTAATCAAGTGAGTTGTTTATCTAAAAGCAGGCTGCTCTTTTTCAGCATGAAGCCGGGCCCCAGAAGGGCCTACAACATATTTGCCATCTTCAAAATTGTAATCTAATTGAGGGACAAGAGTAGCATTCGTTCGTTCATATCTATACACATTTGGTGCACAATTATTGAGTGCCTACTCTATACTGGATATTTGTGAAATCATATAAGTGTTTTTCCAAACTCTGAGCCCTAGCCCCCATGTCAGGGGTTGGGGAACAGAGTTATGATAAAAGTATCACAAATCCACATACACTACAAGAACTGTCTGCAAATGTTCATTCTCCTCTTATTCTCACATTCATCTTACAATTATTTCCTGAGCATTTATAAACATGCATGGTAGGATAATGTCTCAGACATGTCTGTGTATTTTCCAAAGGCATTTGGATGCAGTTGGGATCGATTAAAGCTAAGTTAATTTAAAAGTTTTACTGAATTTGTAATGTTCTTTCACCTTTGAGCATTTTCTGTCAGTGGATGCCAGCAGTTCAACATTATGGAACTGCACAAAAAAGATTTAACGTTAAAAAAGACATTTTTGTCCTGAAAAAATGTGAGGACTTCTGTAAGAGCAGGCTAATGCAGGGTCCATAGCAACACCAGACGGAGTGGGTTTTGTAGAAAAGTAGTAAGAAGTCTACAGGCAAAAATACCAGAGGGCTGTGACAGAAAGAAAGCCCCAATCCTGTAGGTAACCAGCCTTAGCCATGTCCGTCTATGGTATGAAAAGGACGTAACCTCAAATAAAGCACTTTCATTCTTTCTTTCAAAATGATTTAATGACTAATTAACTTACTTTATGTGATTATGACATGTTATATATGATAAATAATAGATCCAGAACATCCAAATTTTAGCCTTACTGAACAATCCTGATTATTTAGCGCCGTTTCTATAGTTTAGGTTTTGCAAAAGCAAATATACTGTAATCTGCATTCATGGAGCTTCATACTTTTCCAAGAGCTTTCTCTATGCTTCATCAGTTTGAACTTCACCCAAACTAGGCAATGTGGACAAGACAGGAATCATTATCCCTGTTTCACAGACGAAATTAGGCTGCTTGAGAATAGGCAACAAATTATACAGATACAAAATGGACAAGGATTAACTAGGTAAAATGATCAGGAAAATGGAGTAAGAATAGACATAAAATGATCCTGGGACATATGACCTGAAACTTGGGAAGGAGGGAGTAAGCGAGAATCCCATTTATCATTCGAGTTCTGAAGAATATCACGCTCACTTTTAAATGCTAGTCTTTTAAGACTAAAATATAAAACCACATTAAGAGAGTTCAGGGAAAAATATATATTCTTGAAAGAATGGAAAATAAAATTTAGAAAAGAAAGTCCAAGGAGCAGAATGATGCACAGCAGGAAAATTTAAGGGCAGCTGAGTGAGGTCTGAGTTGGCTAAATGGGATTATGCCAAATGGCAATTTCTGAGAACTATACTTTCATGAGATAATAATTTATGTGGCCTAAAAAAAAATCCTGAAGGTTAAACTAGATTGGGTATCGTTTTAGGTGAAGCATATTAAAGTGAAAGGCAACACTGTCAAAAGCACCAGCTCGTGGTTATTTTGTCTTCAGTGCACATCCGCCATCAGGCAACGACTTAACACTTAATCGCTCTGAACTTTGATTTTTTCCATCTCCAAACTGAGTATGATAATATTACCCTTGCACAGTGTATCAAGGATTTGAGACATTGTATACAAAGCACCTGGTAAGGTACCCAGGACAGCAGAAACTCAAGCAGTGGGAGAAGGTGTGTTGGGCAGAGGTGCTGTTTTAAATTAATATGTGTTCTCTTGGCCTTCCCACTAGACTTGAGTGTCGGTCCTGACTCTTCCACCTAGTGACTGGAAGATAATTTATCACTGAAGGTGTTTAGGTTTATTTATCCTGAATCTTTCCACTTGTAAAAATGAGTATACTTTCCCTTCCTATGTGTATTTGAGGTTCAAATTAAGTGGTATTAGTGAAATAGCTCTTAGATATAAATGTCATATA